>JAKCPI010012512.1:0-53348 GCA_023213315.1 Euborellia annulipes
ATTTTTCTGTTTCATGTAATATTTAAATTCCTGTGTGTATGTTTGATTTCATTCAATCATAATATTAAATAGCTAATAAAATAAAATTTGTAAATGGATTAAATAATGACAAAAACTTGATATAAGATAAAGATAGAAGATGTGCTTCTTGGAGCCTAAATGTAATGTGGCATCATAGGCAACTTTTGCATGAAAGTGATTTTGTATTGCCTCAGGGTCTTAGAAGGTACAGAAACGCTTCAGCAAAAAAGAGATGAAAGAATTACTGAACTTTAATTTTACTTTCAAATACGAATATCCTAGCCCTCAACTACTGATTCAATATTTAACAAAGTATAAGTTTATATAAAGAGTTAATGTATAGTAAGTGAACATGTCTGGATAAGAAGTTCTAAGAACTAAATAAGATTCGTTATACTTTATAAAATGCCTATCTAATTCATATAAAATATTCATTTAATTTACTTGATATCTTTTAATTTTTTTTAAATAATTTGTTTGTTCACATAGAATTATAATAATAAATGTTGGGGCCTATATCAAATGAGATAAGGACATAAGAGTATAGAAAAATTTGATCATGAACTCATGGTAGATAGATTATATGGTAAAAAAAATCTGGTGTGACTGGCGCAGCACAGCAACTTTCTCTTACCTTCGGTAATCGAAAGTTGTGTACTGTGCTTGTCACACCAGATTTTTTGTGTGGACATGTAGGCCTATTTAGTTTCCGACAGTAGGGTACAATTGAATTCAGATGTAAAATTTATAAGTATGGGAAAATATTTATATTTTGATACCATGGCAACCATTTCTCCTATCTTTTCTATGGGGTACAAGAGTAAAGTGGTCTTCCGAAGATTTCAATCACAAAATGAGAATATACATTTTAAAGAGAATCTAAAAAAATAATTGATTTTTGAATTTAAAAAAAAATCGTTGGAGCAAATTTTGAGAAAATCGGAAAAAAAACTGAAAAAGTGAATCAGTAAAGTGCTAGTACTTTTTGGTCGATTTTGTTCAAAAGCTTCGTGTCACGTCCCATGGGGGTGCCTAACTTAAATATAAAATTTCAACTTCCTAGCTCTTTTCGTTCTTGAGATATTTTGTTCACAGACACACAGACACACACACACACACAGACACACACACAGACAGACCATGTCGCGAAAACCACTTTTTGGATTCAGGGGACCTCAAAACGTGAAGATCCATCAAAATCTCGACATCCAATTTTTGACATGAATCCAATACTTTCTCTCTCTATATATATTACATATATACATAGGTAAGAGAAAGTAATAAAATAAATAGAAAAAAATAAATTAGCCTAATCTATTAAAATTGAGAGTACTCCGATAATATATTTTTCTGTTTCATGTAATATTTAAATTCCTGTGTGTATGTTTGATTTCATTCAATCATAATATTAAATAGCTAATAAAATTAAATTTGTAAATGGATTAAATAATGACAAAAACTTGATATAAGATAAAGATAGAAGATGTACTTCTTGGAGCCTAAATGTAATGTGGCATCATAGGCAACTTTTGCATGAAAGTGATTTTGTATTGCCTCAGGGTCTTAGAAGGTACAGAAACGCTTTAGCAAAAACGAGATGAAAGAATTACTGAACTTTAATTTTACTTTCAAATAAGAATATCCTAGCCCTCAACTACTGATTCAATATTTAACAAAGTATAAGTTTATATAAAGAGTTAATGTATAGTACGTGAACATGTCTGGATAAGAAGTTCTAAGAACTAAATAAGATTCGCTATACTTCATAAAATGCCTATCTAATTCATATAAAATATTCATTTAATTTACTTGATATCTTTTAATTTTTTTTAAATAATTTGTTTGTTCACATAGAATTATAATAATAAATGTTATATCAAATGAGATAAGGACAAGAGTATAGAAAATTTGATCATGAACTCTGAGTAGATAGATTATATGGTAAAAATAAAATAAATAGAAAATAAATTACCCTATCTATTAAAATTGAGAGTCAAAAAAAAAAAATAAATAAATAACGTCCATATGTATTCATATAAGGTACGACACTAATATTCAGAAAGGGGCCTGGGGCTTAAAGGCGTCATCTAACATCAAAAAATAAGTGTTGTTTGTAGTTGAGGCAGTGATTAATAAAAAAAAAAAATATCTAGAATTTCTTGAAATTTTTTATCAATTATAAATATTGAATGATTAATGAGAATAATTAATAAATAATTAGCAATATAGAAGTCAAATACCTAGGCAAAAACTGCGAGAAACGAAGAGAGCGCGAGAGAGCCTGCCATCTGCTAAGATGGCTGCACATTAAATGAGATAGCTTGGGTATTTCTTGCGAAAAGTTGCATAGGTTAATCACTCACAATGCTCTCCCCACTACTGAGCTCTCTAGGCTAGCTCAGTGCTCTTTTCTAAGCAGGCCTAATGGCGCCAAAGAATACAACCCTTGTGATTGGCTAATTAGTCAGAAGTGGGAGATGGACGATTCTATTTTATTTAAATAAAAGGGGAGTGAAAATTGTGATGACTTTTCCTTATTTTTTTTTATTTACTTTTTCTTATCTATTTTGTTGTGTAATGAATAGTTATGTAATAAAAGCAATAGAAAATAAATATCATTAGGGATTTTTTTCCATCAAATTCATTTTGCTTCGTAAAAATCCGAGGTGACTAGTCGTACCGGATTTTTGTGTCGTTTTAAAAAAGAAGGAAAGTGAATAAAAATTTGAATGAGACGGTCATTCATTAATTAAAATAAAAAGTAAAAATGAGAATTTCAACTCACCCAAATGATCTCCGCCTGAGTGTTAGGCCAACACGAAGATTGGCTTTTGAAGAGACACAAAACACGATTTGGAGAGAACAGAGAACGTTTTACTTCATGATAGCGGAGAAATATCTGAAAAATAAATAAATAATTTTATTAAAATATTGTATAACTTATATTTAATTACAAACAAGTATGAGTATAAAAGCTACGTATTATTTTGAACAAGAATAAATTAAAAAAGGCAAGAGAATAATTGACCGAAATGTTGTTAAAGAATCTAAAAACTTCGTTTGAGTTTTTTTCTAAGATCATATAAGTAAAGAAGAAATGAACTTTAAATTTTTTTTTTTTTTTTAATCGACATTTCTAGTGATAGCCCTATTAAATGAAGAAGCTCCACATTAAGTGACCGAAACGTTGTATTTTGAAATGAAGTTTTATATTGTTTTTCAATATATATTGTAAGTTTAAGATTATTTTTTAATAAAAAACAAATATTAAAAGAAGTTATAATTATTTTCTAAATCAGTGGTTTCCAAACTTTATGTTACCACGCCTCCCTTAAAAATATTTAATCTTATGACGCCTCCCCCCCCCCCCCCATTTTATAAAATAATAGAAAAATAGGTGTTAGCGGTGTCTTCTACACAGCCGGTGGCTTTTTAACGTGACAACGTCTTTTGCTTGATTTCAAAAAAAATTTTTTTTTCTTACCTATATTGAAATATAAAGAGAGAAAGTATTGTTTTTATTTTTTTTTTTTACTAGTAGTTTGTTTTCATAAATAAACATGTTCAAACATTTTCATTGAAACAATATATGACAGGTGTGGCCAAACTTTTATCCATTAAGGGCGACATATGCTTAAAAAATGAGGTTTTTCGAGAAAAAAATTAATTTTGGAGTTAAGTACTCGGGATTTTTTTATTTATTCTATTAGAGGTTATCTTTCTGCACTAAATGACATCTCATTTAGTCTGATCTGATTAGCCGTTCGGAATCTACAGGGGTTTAAAATTTCGAAAAACGAAATCCCGCCGAGTGCTCTCATGCGGTAAAATGACGTCATATCAAAAAAAAGAAAAAAAGCCCTGGGGGTATTGAACCACTCTTTCTAAAACTATATTTAGATTTAATGTAGCTTTTATGGTCAAGTCGCTATGCGTTGCACAAGTAGAGCTATTTTTCGATATTTTTTTGCCTAAAAAATGAGGTTTTTCGAGAAAAAAACCAATCTTGGAGTTAATTACTCGGGATTTTTTTATTTATTCTATTAGAGGTTTTCTTTCTGCACCAAATGACATCCCATTTAGTCTGATCTGATTAGCCGTTCAGAATCTACAGGGGTTTAAACTTTCGAAAAACGAAATCCCGCCGAGTGCTCTCATGCGGTAAAATGACGTCATATCAAAAAAAAGAAAAAAAGCCCTGGGGGTATTGAACCACTCTTTCTAAAACTATATTTAGATTTAATGTAGCTTTTATGGTCAAGTAGCTATGCGTTGCACAAGTAGGGCTATTTTTCGATATTTTTTTGCCTAAAAAATGAGGTTTTTCGAGAAAAAAACCAATTTTGGAGTTAATTACTCGGGATTTTTTTATTTATTCTATTAGAGGTTTTCTTTCTGCACCAAATGACATCCCATTTAGTCTGATCTGATTAGCCGTTCAGAATCTACAGGGGTTTAAACTTTCAAATTTTAATTTACCGCAGCGCGGTAAAATAAAATGATAGGAAAAAAAATAAATGGTGAAATCTTTAGCTGAAAACTCATTCTTTCTAACCGTATATTTCTCATAATTATACCTCTTAAGACAGAGGAGTTATTCAAGCCAATAAACTTTTTCGTGCATGCCCCTCTAACATGCCACTATAGACACATGATTTGTAAGACGTTGTCACGTCAAAACAAAAATTTTTAATGGTAAAAAAATATATATTTATATAAAAATATTTTTTTTATTTATTCTTATTTATATTAAAACAAGAAATCATATGAAAAATTGGTCCTGGCCAATATTCGCCCCTATCCTTAGACATCACAGTTTGGAAAACGCTGGTATAACGAAAAGACTGTGTGAATGTGTTTGTGAGTGTGAGTGTGAATGAGAAAAAAGTAAGATGGTTAAAAAAAAAAGGTAGAAAAAAAAACTAATTTTTTTTCAATGACACCTATACTCCCCCTCTCCTTTTAAACAGCTTATATTCTCCCTCTACCCTTAGTGAAATACAAAATATTTAATTTCATATTCAAAAGAATCGTTTTTCGCAGTCAAATTATTTGTTTTTATCATTTTTCTTTCAACGATAAAATGCATATTAATTACCTTTAATAAGACGCTCAAGAGGGTGTGTTGGCTGACGGTGTGGTCAGGGTGGGTTACACTATATTAATTATTCACTTTGATTCACTTTAAACACAACTGAGCAGCTAGGCGCCTGCACGCGCTCGACTCGACTAAACGAGATTTTCGTCTGTCTCTTTGTATAGAAATAAAATAGATGAAAATAACAATTCCCTTTTTATTAAAAATAAAAAAAATACCTTTTGCTCTAATCTAACTATATTTAGAGCTGGAAAAGAATGTCAACAAGTGATTTGGAATATTCCAAGGCCTTTCTTAAATAATCAACCCTTCATCCCCCCCCCCCCTAATCAAATAATAATCAACGCTATTTTTTGAATGTTTTCTATTTATTTGGCTTCGATTTAGCTAAAATATATTTAAAAAACATTTTTTTTTTTTTTTTTCAATTTTTCAACCCCCCTAATGCAATCTTAATAAATAAAAATAATTAACAATGCTATCCCAGCTTCGCGTTTGGTCAGAAAAAAATTAAAACCCTAAGAAACTTCACTGGATCCGCCTTTGGGTTTTACACATAGTATAATTTTTATGTTACAAAGCCTCCCTTAAAAATATTTAATCGTAATGACGCCCCCACCCGTTTAATAAAATAATACAAAAACAAAAAATTTTTTTTATACTAAAAAATATAAATTTATATAAAAATATTTTTTTTATTTACTCATATTTATTATTTTAATTAAAAACTCGATGACCCGCAGTGGCACCGTCTTTACTGATGGTGCCGCTCATCGAGTTTTTAATTAAGGAAAACCTCCGTCATAGAATCTTCTAAATTTTATTATTTTATTTATAAAACTAGCAATCATTTGGAAAATTGATCTTGGTGGCCAATATTCGCGCCTCCCCTTAGACTAGTCCGCGCCTCCCTAGGGAGGCGCGCCTCACAGTTTGGAAAACGGTGTTCTAAATGTTCCGGATAATCTCTGCTCTACGGTTCCCAAGAGCAAAAAAAAAGTCTAATAGAAAAAAAATTCATTTTAAAATTTAGAAAATTTTACATTCATGTAGAATACTTTTATCTACAAAAAACTAAATCCTTTTTAAAAAAATCTGGTGTGACAAGCACAGAACACAACTTTCTCTTACCTTCGGTAATGGAAAGTTGTGTTCTGTGCTTGTCACACCAGATTTTTCGTGTCGACATATATTTAGTTTTCGACAGTACGGAACATTTGAATGCAGATGTAAAATTTATTAAGTGTGGGAAAATATTTATATTTTGTTACCATGACAACCATTTCTCCTATCTTTTCTATGGAGTACAAGAGTAAAGTGGTCTTCAGAAGATTTCAATGACAAAATTAGAATATACATTTTAAAGGGAATCTAAAAAATAATTGATTTTTGAATTAAAAAAAAAAAATCGTTGGAGCGAATTTAGAGAAAATCGAAAAAAAAAAACTGAAAAAGTGCATCAGTAAAATACTAGTACTCTTTCGTCGATTTTGTTCAAAAGCTTCGTGTCACGTCCCATGGGGGTGCCTAACTTAAATATAAAATTTCAACCTCCTAGTTCTTTTCGTTCTTGAGATATTTTGTTCACAGACAGACAGACACACAGACAGACCATGTCGCGAAAACCACTTTTTTGGATTCAAGGGACCTCAAAACGTGTATATCCATCAAAATCTCGACTTCGAATTTTTGACATGAATCCAATACTTTCTCTCTCTATATATTTCATATATAGGGTTATTTGTAATTCGATGTGTCCCAGCCAGGATGAGATAGAAGGGCAAAAATGCTACAAATTTAACCCCCCTCAATGTATGGCCGAAAGTTAGTAGTTTGTGAGATATTCAAGAAAAATCATTTTTTTTTAAATATTCCATTTTTGACGCTAACGACGAGTTTTAAGAAAAAACGGTTCATTCAATGTTAGTTATGTATTTTTTATTAGTAAGTGAGTTAGTAATAACTCTTAATAAGTAATAAAATATTCAAAATCATTGAGAATTTGATTACTACGGCCAAAAACGAATTTGAATTTATTTAATTATTTTACGTTAATTTTTATTTCGAGTCATCCAGTCAAAAAAAATTCTATGACACCAAATGTACAAACTA
Source organism: Euborellia annulipes (assembly GCA_023213315.1). Classification (NCBI taxonomy): domain Eukaryota; kingdom Metazoa; phylum Arthropoda; class Insecta; order Dermaptera; family Anisolabididae; genus Euborellia; species Euborellia annulipes. The sequence continues at coordinate 7,232 of JAKCPI010012512.1, forward strand.
CTAAAAAAAACTTGCTCGTTTCATTAGCCATCCAAAAAGGTACAATAGTTAATATGTCGAGACTTTGATGGTTACATGTTTTGAGGCCCAAAAAAGTGGTTTTCGCGGAGAAATATCTAAAAAATAAATAAATAATTTTATTAAAATATTGTATTTAAAAAATAATTACAATCAAGTATGAGTATAAAAGCTACGTATTATTTTGAAGAATAAATTTAAAAATCTGGTGTAATTAGCGTACAGCACACAACTTTCTCTTACCATTCGGTAAGAGAATATATGCAAGATCAGTCAAAAATAACTTATATGATCTTGAAGGCGGTTCGAAACAAATTTAATTACACTTCATCATTTGCCATTTCAATGAAAGGCATCTGTGATAATGAAATTAATGCCTAAGTAAAAATATGGGGAATGACTTCCCCGAGACTTTCTCGTATATTCTTTTCGAATTACGTCTCGGTGTGTGTGTGTGATCACGATTGCTTAAAAACCAAAGCAGCTAGATGGATGAAATTTGGTATATGCTCCTTACACTAAAATTGTAGATTTCTATCAACTTTTGGAGTAAATGCGTCACTTGGAAGTAGTACTTTACCTAATACGTTTTTTCAAAAACTTTGAAATTTGAACGTTTTTTCAAAAATTTTGAAATTTTTGAAAAACCTTATTAGGTAAAATTTGGCTCCCAAATGATATAAATAAATGTGCCTGGACCCCCTAACATATCGCATTTAAATAATGAGTATCGGCAAAGTCTATATAGCTATAAGATGCCGAAAAGACTAAAAAAAATCTTGTTATTAACAAATTAAAAATTTTATCTCTTCTGACATTTGTTTATAAATAACTACCTTTGATAAAAGATATTATCAGCTTGTTTCACCCTTTGAAATGGAATCTGAATGAAGATAATAATTTCAGTAGCATCACATAGATAAGATAGTTGAAGTATATATTGTCTAACTATTTAATTTATGGATAAGACCGTTGTCATCGAGATTAAATGTCAAGTGGAAATGAGAATTTTAGAAAAATCAGGTCAAATGAATTTAGAGGATCAAGGTTTCTATGAAATTTGAATAAATCTATAAATTATTGTTTTGAAGTTTTATATGAAATAGAATCTCAACACCCACTAACAATAAAAAAATAAATGTAATGAAACTACAGTATGTAGATTTATTTTTATGGGGGTCGAATTAAGAGAAAGGCTAATCGATCTTGAAGTATGTTCTAATTTTTTTTATTACAAGTGGCAAAGCCCGCCTTCGGGGGGCTTTCACACTTGCCAAGAGGCTATGCCTCCTGGACCCCCTTGCTCGCCTTCGAATGTATTCTTGCTCACTGTTTGAAAATTTTAAATTTGCCTCATTGACTTAAAGTTTTAAATTTTCCTTACCGAACCACTTCCTCTGTCTCTGACCAATCAGGGAGAGAAAATGGTAAACAGTAACATAAAACGGAAATCAGTGGCTTTATATTATAGTATGTCTCCCCCTATATTTTCTCCATACTTTTCTATACTTTCTCTTACCTCTATATATTTTTAATAGGGAGAAAGTATTGGATTCGTGTCAAAAATTCGATGTCGAGATTTTGATGGATACACACGTACGTTTTGAGGTCCCCTGAATCGAAAAAAGTGGTTTGCGCAACATGGTCTGTCTTGTGGGTGTGTATCTGGTTCAATTTTAAGCATACAGGAATTGAGCTATAAGGCGGAAATTTTATATCAAAGTTAGGCACCTCCCTGAGGCGTGAAAATAAGCTTTTAAACAAAATCGGCTAAAAATACAAGTACTTTAATGATGTACTTTTTCAGTTGTTTTTTTTTTGATTTTCTCTAACGATTTTGATTAAAATTGTTTGAAGACCACTTTCCTCTTGTACTTTTTTTTTTTTTTTTTGTTAAAAAAACATTCACACTTTTTTCTCATTCACACTCACATTCACACACACATTCATACAGTATTTTCGGCAACTTAGGCCATATAAGACTTTAGACGATAACCGTTGTAGAGAATATATCTATTGTGGGGTCAGGCATTTCTATTTAAGCCATCTGGTATCCAAATGGCTTAAATAAAATCATCGGACTGCCTGCTCTTGTACTTAATAGGAAAAGGAGAAATGGTTGCCATGGTAACAAAATATAAATATTTTCCTAAACTTAAAACTTTTACATCGCCCTCGGGGCATGGCGTAGAGGTTAGCGTGCTAACCTCGTATACCAAACGTCGCGGGTTCGGACCCCAGGCAGTCCGATGATTTTATTTAAGCCATTTGGATACCATATGACTTAAATAAGAATGCCTGGACCCCAAATAATATATATTCATAACGGTTATCGTCAAAGTCTTAAATGGCCTAAGTTGCCGAAAAGACTGTATGAATGTGAGGGTGAATGCGAAAAAAGTGTGAATGTTAAAAAAAAAAAAAAAATCTTGAATTCTAATATATCGGCGGAAACTAAATATATGTCGACACGAAAAATCTGGTGTGACAAGACATCTGGTGTCACGCCAGATTTTTTTTTTTAATTTTTTTTAAGGTTTTTTCGGCAACAGAGGCCATTTAGAACCCGACTCTATTTATTGGTAGCCAATTAAATTGAAATTAATTGTCGCATGAGATGGGATGCGAAATTTTACATCTTGAATTTTAATATACCGACTGAAACTAAATATATCTCGATTGTAGTTTAGATCTGATGAAGAACACAGAATTAAGCAGCTGAGGGATTGTAATGATTTTTTTGTAATCTAAATATATCTATAAATAAAATACCAAAAACCTACTTTTAATTTAAACCCGTGAATAAATTAAAATTAATCTATCTTAATTAAAATAAGATATTTAAAAGAGCAGAGTATTTAATCAAATCGATGATGACTAAAATATGTTTCTCGAAATAAAAAATCTAGTGGGACTGGTTGGTCGCATAGCCTACAAATTTAAAACAAAAATATTAATATGAAAATATAATTTCTAAAGTTTTCTAAAAATAATTTTTAAATTAAAAAAATTAATTTAATCATTCGTTCGAGAACTTTTATTTTTTACCGCCCTCCTTTCCGATTCTTAACCAAAGATAACCTTCGGTGATAAATATCAATTTCAAATATATAAAAGTCCACTTATTATTATCATTAATAAGTAAAAAACATCCTGAAAGGTAAAATAAATTTTCTTTAAAGAGGATAAATACGGATGTAGATGTTTGAACCATCTGACCTCCACTTTACATTTGCAAAGATAAACCATCATTAGAGCAAATTAATGTGTTACTGACTCTGGTTTCAGTCAATTGATTTTTCCTGGGGCGGATTAGATTATAAACATTCATAAATAAATTTTAAAAAAATCATGTTTACAAGAAAAGAATTAAGTTTTTAAATACTTAATTATACAATAAAATGTGAGAAAATAAGTGTTGCATGTAATCACTAAATATAAATTATGAATGTTTGTCTTCAAAAACATTGTATAATAATACATTAAATTAATTTAAAAAAGGAAAATAATTCATTTTTCAACATATTATTCTTTTTCAAGGTACTTAGTAACAACAGTTCGCAGGGTCAGCTATAAGAATACTTAAAAACGACCTTAAAATTTAAATCACTATTTATGAAAGCCCCAAAGATCAGAATGTCTATCAAGGCCTGAAGATTAATAAATAAATTTTCACTATTTTATATTCCATTAAAATGTGCTGTTCTTAAATTTCTAGGAATATTTTTTTCTATACTGTTATTAAGAACTAAGGTTAATGTAAATTGTAGCAATAAATTAAAAAGATTTATCTAAATTTATCCGGTATCAATTTAATCATTCAGGACAGTAAATCCTTTAGCACCTGAAGAGAGTATTCTAGCTCTGTGCTAAGAGCCTATAGTTTTTTTCTTCTAGGTTTATATTTTTACTTTCTTTTACATATAAATATGTTAATAAGACTATAGTAAAAAGTAAAAAGTATTGGATTCATGTCAAAATTTCTATGTCGCGATTTTGATGAAATCATGGCTAGGGATCAGTCAATAGAAACCCTCTCATGTTCTTTGAAAGACATTTTGTTAAATTTACGATCTATCAAGTACAGTGAGCTATAAGCCACAATTAAGTCCCCAGCTGAGAGCTAGAACCTTGAGTATATGGTCTAGTGAAATAATTTTAATGACCGAAAAGGTAAAATAAAATCTGGTACAGATGATTTTATTTTATCTGTACACAGTGGCGTCATTTGGGGGGGGAGCAGGGGGGCGTTTGCCCCCCCCCCCCAAGGGCTCTGATTTTTATAAAATTTTATATTATTCTAAATAAAATACTTCAAAATACATCTACGGGTATAGAAACTGTACAAAATTAAACAATTAATTAAATTAAATAACTTTTGGCCAAATTTGAGTACCTATTTGTGGGTAAATTTTAAGAAAAAAAAATGTTTGCCCTCCAAGAAAAAAATTTGCCCCCCCCCCAAGAAAAAGTTGGAATGTAGCCACTGACTATACATTAATTACATTCAGCGCCCAATCAAATAAAAAATATATTCACCTGGCTTACATACCAATTATTATTTAGATAATCTTTAAATTTTTTTTTTTTTTATTGGTTGGCTACAGGAACATTATTTTTTGGCCTGTTTGGGGTGGTTGGGTTGGAAGGGCGGGCGGGTGAGTGGGTGATGGGACGGGGGAAACCCTCGGGGTGGGAAATAATAAGACAATGATATTTATAATATCTTGGAGGCAAGTGTTCAGAAATAACTTTTTCTACAATAGTAGCCAGAAATAAAGAAAAAAATAATTCTTGAGGCTGGAAGATGACAAAATATTTATAAAAAGAAGACATCGAGATATTCAATATTAAATACATGAAGATGAACATTTTTTATTCTCATCTATGAACGAAGATTTTGCGTGAAGAAAAAAATATTTTCAACGAAACGCAACAAACCACTAAATTTTGAGGTGGGAAATAAGAAAACATAGATTGATAATATTATGGACATAGACATCAGCTCGGAAACTGGCAAATTACTAGTAGTAAACTTCATCTTCCTGAAGCTCTCTATTTCGATCCCTCTACCCCTTCTTCAAGAAGGGAAAATGTGAAGAAATAAACATGTCACGAACAAACAAACGGAAAGACAGAGAAATTCTAAGTTATTATAAAATTGAATAAATAAAGCATTATTTTATATCATTTTCTTAAAAGACTTGATTTCATTACTAATAGGGTAAATAAATATTCAAATAAAGATTTCCTATGAGAAGCCAAACAAATTTGATTTGACCTCTTGGTGGAGGTATAAATCATTTGATCATTCACTTATTTTTAACTTTAATAAATTGCTTATTATTGGAAAAATTAAAAAAGATTAGAAGAGTTTATAAAATCGGGGCGTTATATTTAGTTGGAGGTGCCAAATCAAAAAAATATTATATATCTTACATTATTCAAAACTGTCTAAACTCAAATCTCCCATGTCAATGAATATGAAAAAAATATAGAATATGGTCATTTTGCAATATTTTACGTTTTATTGATTTTTGATGAAGTTATTTTAATTTTAATTAATATCTAAAATTGAAATTTGTTCGGATGGTATCCAGGAAAGAGGCGCAGTAATGCATACGCAATGATTCATTGCCTTTCTAGTATATAGCTTAAAGTACACCTGGTCAATGCAGATATGCATGCCTGAAGACAACAAGGCCATCGTGGAATCTCATCTAGTAAAGTCAATTCTAATGCTAAATATGAACCCAATTAGCATCCTGGTTCCAAGTGGTGCTAATTTTCTATTCGAATCTAATTATTATTTAATATCTTATTGAGATAACATAATTCATTACATTAACAAGATACTAATAATAAGTTAAATTTTTTATTTGCCGAAAAATTCGTTGCTATGTATTTTTGTTTAATAGATAAATACATTTGTCTTTTAGAATCTGAAGCTATGCGGAAATCAGCACATTTCACCGTTATCCCTTCAGATCGTTCGATTATTCTAAATTGATTTTATCGCCACAGATGAGAATCTACAGTTTATTTTGTTAATTATGAAACAATATTTTCCTCCTTCGATTCCCTTTTAAATGTGGCTTTCAAAAACATATCTCATTCGGGTCTGCTTGCGACGATCCTTCGCCTCTCCTGAATGATAATAAGGATCTCACAAATAAATTTAACTTATTATTTTATATATAGGCCTACACATTAAAATTAGCTTTAATTTTTTATAAAAAGTGACAGAGACTGTTTATTCCAATGCTTTTTAATAGAAGAATTTTTAATTTTCAATATTTTTTGCTCCCCCAAAATAGGGATTGGATATTCTGCACAGGGCCAGGGTCGGCCCCGTAACTGTATATTAATTACGGGCCCTATCCCCTCCCCCTCAAAAAAGCTTAAATTTTAAATAGGCATATAGGAGCTTCAAATGGGAAAACAATTTTTAGGTATTTTTTACTTTCTCTTACCTCTATATATGTGTTAATATATAGAGAGAGAAAGTATTGTATTCATGTCAAAAATTCGATGTCTAGATTTTGATGGATATACACGTTTTGAGGTCCCCTGAATACAAAAAAGTGGTTTTCGCGACATGGTCTGTCTGTGGGTGTGTGAAAAAATATCTCAAGAACGGAAAGAGCTAGGAGGTTGAAATTTTATATTTAGGTTAGGCACCCCCATGGGACGTGACACGAAGCTTTTGAACAAAATCGACCAAAGAGTACTAGTACTTTCCTGATGCACTTTTTCAGTTTTTTTTTTTTCGATTTTCTCTAAATTCGCTCCAACAATCTTTTTTTTAATTCAAAAATCAATTATTTTTTAGATTCTCTTTAAAATGTATATTCTGATTTTCTCATCAAAATCTCCTGAAGATCACTTTACTCTTGTACTTCATAGAGAAGATAGGTGAAATGGTTGCCATGGTAACAAAATATAAATATTTTCCCATACTAATAAATTTTACATCTTGAATTCTAATATATCGGCGGAAACTAAATATATGTTGACACGAAAAATCTGGTGTGACAAGCACAGAACACAACTTTCGATTAGCGAAGATAAGAGAAAGTTGTGTGCTGTGCGACATGTCACACCAGATTTTTTTTCTTGAATAATTAAAAGAGAGATTTATAGGGAACGTGTACCGAGTATCGATACGAGTATTTTTGGCCGATACCTGCTTGGTACTCGATTCCAAACTATTGATTCCAAAAGTACTTGTATCGAAACAAAAGTATCGAATTAGTATTTGTATCGGTTCATTCCTAGGCCCTTCTCTCCTATATAAGGTATGATAATCAAAATAGAGCATAACAGTGAAATTAAGATATTAAAACATATTTTTTTTAAATTTCATAAAGATTATCTTATTACTTGGTTTTCTCTAAAGCGTTCATTTGTTTTCTGGCAAAGAACTTGTAAAACACCATGCGTTGGAGGTTGCCTTAATGTAGGCGCTCTTATAAACTGACGAACTATTTGATTTAAAAGATTTTAAACGAAACTTTATGTTCGTTGATCCATTTTTAAAAAAGTATTTCAATTAAAAGATTTGTTCCTAAGATATAAATAGACCATAGATAGATCCGAGGAAGGTTTGTTGTGTGTAATTGTGTTCGGTTTAGGTTGACTATGGGGCCTCAATCTGCCTACTCCCCAAGTCGGTGTATTGGTGGATGCCTCAGAGGTCTGGGTTTGTATCTAAGGAATGGACAGTGGTTACCCGATTACACAGAACCAACCATTGTCCATTAGGGAATAGAGATGAGTAATGATCATACAACTATTATTAAAGACATTTTTTTCATCAGAATTATACGCCATTCAATAAAAAATTTATAAAGACCTTGAAATAATTCCCACTCGGTCTTGTAAAATAAAATTTTCCATTTGAACGAAATCAGCGTTAAAGATATTTATTAGTAAAATAGTTAACAAAAAAAAAAAGAGTTGAAGGTGGGTATTGAAGAAGCGATTAAGTTACATCAGATAGTGTCTTTTAAAAGTGGCAGTAGTGGTATTCGTGTCTTAAGGGCATATGACTTTGTTAACCCCGTGAACTTAAAAAGTTCTGTCAAAGTCACGACCTTGATTTAGCGGATACAAAATAACAGGTGAAGAACAAGAGAGATTATTCAAGAAGAGAGTGATGCACAGAGAGGGAAAAATAATAAAAATGAGATGGGAAATTGCGCAATTATAAAGAGATTTTTAATTGATGATAATTTAAAAGAACCTTATAATAAGAAAGTGCTTTCATTTAGTATTTTAATTGTCTGATTACGCAAAAAGAATATTATATTAATATATAGTTAAATCCATTAAGAATAACCTTCCGGATCTTAAGAATAGAACAAGGTTTTGTTTTAATTAATTTTAATCATTTGATAAAACTTTTGTTTTTTGGAATTTTATATATGGTTTTACATGATAAAAGGTATATCGACTATTTTCATATAACAAAAGGAGAATCGCTCGAATTCAAAAGAGTACACCTAAAAAATCGTAAAAATATCAAGCAAAATATTAAATCAATCTAAATTAATAACTCAATTTTGCCTGACAGCACAGCACACACACATCTTCTACCTTCGGTATTTGAAAGTTCTGTGTTGTGCTGTCACACTAGAATGTTTTTGTCGAATCGATAGGTACCGACACCACAACGTTTGAAGGGTAATATATTGTTTATATATTACACGTAGGAGGCGGGCATTGCGGCTAGTTAAAATATAATATCGACTGCTGAGAAAAATAGTGGAGATAGGCGGAAACGCCCAAGGGGCACTAATGAATGTGTGAGGTAGTGTGTTTGCGTGTGCTGAGAATCATAGTGGCGAAAGTCCGAAAATTCAATTTTTGAATTAAGCCTAGCAAACGTTAAAACGTCTTCGCTTTTGAGTAACAAAGTGGCGAAAATATAGGGTATTTCCATTCTTTACTATTGTGTTGATTCTGGCCTATTCATTTGTTGCCCGGCTATTTACCGCCTTTTCTCGAATTGTTGAATTTCAGACCTTCGCCACTATGATTCTCAGTAGGTGATATAATCATAATAGAATCGGAATCTACACGTTAAACTTTTTAAAAATGTCCATAAAATAGCTACGTACAAATATAGGCTTACTGTTAATCAGAAATTTGCAAGATGTGTTTGTGCTTAAGATTGAGCAAAATTGCGCCCCCTAGAGTTGAACGAGGACCTTCACGCTTTCGCGGCCGGCATCTCACAAATATCTAATCTTAATTAAGATATGGACCGTTTATTTTGAAAGTGGTGTAAGTCCAATTTTCAAAAAATCTGAGATATCACATAATTTATGCGTAATTTAATGTAAATTTTCTATGTATAACTAGCTAGTGGTAAATTTTTTAAAAATTCCCATTTTTTGTACAATTGAAAATTGGTCGGTAAACAAAATTGCGTAATCGTTGATTATGAAAGTGGTGTAAGTCCAATTTGAGGTAGGTAGCTTAGCAGATGGTTGCCTGTTAGTAGCCTGTTATTGTGCATTAGTTTATAAATTTGTTAAGAATTACTAGTAGAAGCGTCATTTGTAGGGAGGGAGCAGGGGAGGGCATTTGCCCCCACTCTTTTCCCTAGGTATTATTATACGTAAATAAAATATATCTACGAAACTGTATAAAATTAAAAAATTAATTTAATTAAATACCTTTTGGCCAAATTTGAGATATCTATTTGTAAGAAAATTAAAGTGAGAAATTGAAAAAAAAGGTTTGCCCCCCTCCCCCTCCAAGAAAAAGTTGAAATGATGCCACTGGTTGCGAGATTAGGTTACTTGTTAATATAAAGATATCAAGCAGTTATTTCTTCCGGTGCATCATGAATATTTCAAAAAACCGCACCATGCAGAGGATAAGTAAATACTACTAATATCTTGTAATTTTAACAATGAATTTAACGTCTAAAATTAAAAATACTACTCCTCTTTTATATCGTGTCATTATTTGTAAACAAAATTGCATTAATATGAAGTCTATTTGAAGTGATATTTGATTTTTCAAAATTGAAATTAAACGATCTTTACAGTTGGTTAATTTTGAAAGTGGTGTAAGTCCATTTGCAGCCTGTAATTATATATTAGTTTAGTCAAATTCGCCTAAAACAAATTTATATAACTAAATTATTTATTGATAAAGAAGTAGAAACATTCACCGATTTCATATCATTTGCCCAGATTTTTAAATTAACAGATATGCAAACCTTTCATTTTCTCGAAACAATAGAAAATGGACTTACACCACTTTCAAAATAAACGGTCCATATATTGACTGGATAATGAACAGTCTATTTGAGCGTTGATTGAAAAAAATCATCTTTTTTAAACAAGGTTCTACCTAGTTAATCTTAATCATTGATTGGAGAATTTTATCCATTTATAATTAGGTTATATGATGAAGTGATGAAGATAGGGACAGCCTGGTGGATATTGTTGGGAAAGATGAGTAAATAAAATCCGGAAAATATTTTTAAATAGTTAATCTTAATCATTGATTGGAGAATTTTATCCATTTATAATTAGGTTATATGATGAAGTGATGAAGATAGGGACAGACAGCCTGGTGGATATTGTTGGGAAGGATGAGTAAATAAAAATGAGGATGAGTAAAATAAAATCCGGAAAATATTTTTAACTTTAAGCTTTAAAAACAAACGAATTTTTCAAATATGCGTATTTTTTTTTTTTCGTTGACTCACCTATGAACAATATTGATCGAGAGAATAAATATCTAATATTTATTTTTAATATAAATTTGCAGACATTTTTATTATTTAAATATCTAATCACGAAAACCAAGAGACAAAAATAAAGTTTCAGTAAACGTAAAGTAAAAAATGAAGATTAAAAAGATTTCAAAATTATTACTCTAAAAATTATCTATATACAAGTATATAAAATTTATTAAACGTCAATTCTCTGTCCTTATCAAAATACTATCTCAGAAACTATAATATTTTGAGCTGATTGGGCCAGCGTCCTAGGATAAGGGTGATCCTCCCGCCACGAAAGCGTGGAGGTCCTGGTTCGACTCCAGGGGGTGCAATTTTGTCCAATCATCAGCACAAACACATCTCGCTAATTTCAAAACCTGAACAGTCTATTTGAGCGTTGATTGAAAAAATTCCAGTTTTTCAAACAAGGCTCTAACTAGTTAATACATAAGAGCCATTTTTATTTTGTAGAACATCTTTCACGAAAATATATAGGTCTATATAAATATATATATATTAAATAAATATAATTTCGTTACAAAAATCGCAGTGGTATCCGAACTATATGCGATATTATAAAAGCCCTGACAAAATTATCTTAGAAAGTATTATATACCGTAAAAGGGAAGATCATATGACGTTTAAACAAGTTATTTCACGACTAAGGGGGCCGCAGGGGGCGAAGCCCCTGCTTAGACCCAAGTTCGACGCAGTCGGGCTTAGTATCTCGTAATAAATAAATGTATATGCGTAATTGTAATAAATTACTCTTGTTGGAAAGAACAAATTTCTTACAAGTAGGTCTCTGATGATCCGTCTGATAATTTTTCTTCTCTCTGACAGTCGACATTGTTTCTAGCAAGATCATTTGTTTCCATTAAATAATTTTGATTTGTTGTTGATTCGTACAAGTCCATTGTACCTCAACGAAGGGTGGACAAGGACTTTTCAGAGGCCAAGGTAGGTAGTTCGCATGCATGCCACGAATTCGCAATGGACAGTCAAGCCTAGATGACCTTTAAACGCAAATGACCTCCTACATCCTCTGTTAGTTTACATTTTGGACAGAAAGAATCGTGATCAATCATTTAAAAGCTAAGAAAACTTCAGAAAAATATTTAAATAAATTCTAAGCTTGTATGTATGTGAGTTTCACGAGGGTAAATTTAAATCAGTGGTTTCCATACTTTATGTTACCACGCCTCCCTTAAAAATATTTAATCTTATGACGCCTCCCCCTACCCCCATTTTATAAAATAATACAAAAACAAAAATTTTTAATGGTTAAAAAATATATATTTATATAAAAATATTTTTTTTTATTTATTCTTATTTATATTAAAACTAGCAATCATTTGGGAAATTGGTCCTGGTGGCCAATATTCGCCCCTCCCCTTAGACATCACAGTTTGGAAAACGCTGGTATAACGAAAAGACTGTGTGAATGTGTTTGTGAGTGTGAGTGTGAGAGTTAAAAAAAAGAAAGATAAAAAATAAAAAACTTTTTTTTTCAATGACACCTACACTCCCCCTCTCCCTTTCAACAGCTTATTTTCTCCCTCTACCCTTAGCGAAATACAAAATATTTAATTTCATATTCAAAAGAATCGTTTTTCGCAGTCAAATTATTTGTTTTTATCATTTTTCTTTCAACGATAAAATGCATATTAATTACCTTTAATAAGACGCTCAAGAGGGTGTGTTGGCTGACGGTGTGATCAAGGTGGGTTACACTATATTAATTATGTAGAAGGATGAGTAAAAAGGCCAAGCAGCTATTATTATTTCTTTATTGGTATTAAACCCACAGCGACGTTTCGGTCGACTATGCGACCATCTTCATGGCTAGGGTTTAGTCAATAGTAACCCTCTTGAGTTCTGTGATAGACATTTATGTAAAATTTTTTTATTCAATACGATCTATCACAATTACATTCAGCGCCAGTCAGATTGAATATGACCCCTAGCCATGAAGATGGTCGCATAGTCGACCGAAACGTCGCTGTGGGTTTAATACCAATAAAGAAATAATAATAGCTGCTTGGCCTTTTTACTCATCCTTCTACATATTGATTCAGCTATTCACCTCGCTTACATATATTAATTATTCACTTTGATTCACTTTAAACACAACTGAACAGGTAGGCAGGCCCCTGCACGCCGGCCACGCGGTCGACTCGACTGAACGAGAGATTCGTCTCTCTCTTCTAATAGGAATAAAATTGATGAAAATAACAATTCCCTTTTTATTAAAAGTAAAAAAAATAGCTTTTGCTCTAATCTAACTATATTTAGAGCTGTAAAAGAATGTCAACAAGTGATTTGGAATATTCAAAGGCCTTTTTTAAATAATCAACCCTTCATCCCCCACCCCTAATCAAATAATAATCAACGCTATTTTTTGAAAGTTTTCTATTTATTTGGCTTCGATTTATTAAAATATATATATTTTTTTTTTTTTTTTTCAATTTTTCAACCCCCCTAATCCAATCTTAATAAATAAAAATAATTAACAATGCTATCGCCTTCGGCGAGCTTCGCGTCTGGTCAGAAAAAAATTAAAACCCTGAGAAACTTCACTGGATCCGCCTTTGGGCTTTACACCTAGTATAATTTTTATGTTACAACGCCTCCCTTAAAAATATTTAATCGTAATGCGCCCCTACCCATTTAATATTTAATTAAAAACTCGATGAGCCGCAGTGGCATCGTCTTTACTAATGGTGCCATTAGGGCTCATCGAGTTTTTAATTAAGGAAAACCTCCGTCCCAAAATTTTCTAAATTTTATTATTTTATTTATAAAACTAGCAATCATTTGGAAAATTGATCTTGGTGGCCAATATTCGCGCCTCCCCTTAGACTAGTCCGCGCCTCCCTAGGGAGGCGCGCCTCACAGTTTGGAAAACGCTGATTTAAATAAATATTGTGTACTAAAAGCAATATTTTTTTATATAAAATAGTAAAATAATTCAAATTATATCCTTATTCTTTTTTTTTTAATTATATGATTTTTTTTTTAAATCTTTCATAGTAAATAATAGATGTAACAGAGAAAGGTAACAAACCGGCCCGTTTCACGGAGGGAGAAGAGAAAGACTTAAATAGAGCAAACAGAGAGATGCCATCATTGGCTCATGGTATTTATCAAGATTGAGGGTATGTGACGAATTGAACTAACTATACCCAATATGTGGAAGGAAATATTAGAGTGAAGAATCAATAACAACAATAACAATGTTATATAAAAAATAATGTATTTTTTATATTAATATTTTGCATTGTATTCTAGACCTCTGATAAAGAACCCAGACACCTTGGAATACTGCAGAAATATCGCGAATCTTGCATAAATTGCCATTATTGCAGGAATATTGCATCAATATTGAGCAAGATTGACGATATTGCTGCAATATTACTGTAATATTCCAAGCTTTTTGGGAAAAGGTGTTGAATGATTCAAAAATTCATTAAATATATAGGTACATATAAGCCTAATGGCAAAAAGAACTAAAAAAAATCTGGTGTGACTGGCGCACAGCACACAACTTTCTCTTACCTTCGGTAATCGAAAGTTGTTTTCTGTGCTTGTCACACCAGATTTTTTGTGTCGACATGTATTTAATTCCCGGCAATAAGGAATATTTGAATTCAGTTGTAAAATTTATAATTATGGGAAAATATTTATATTTTGTAACCATGGCAACCATTTCTCCTATCTTTCCTATGAAGCACAAGAGTAAAGTGTGCTTCAAACAATTTTGATGGCAAAACGAGAATATACATTTGAAAGAGCATCTAAAAAATAATTGATTTTTGAATTATAATCAAAATCGTTAGAGCGAGTTTTGAGAAAAACTGAAAAAGTACATCAGTAAAGTACTAGTACTCTTTGGCCGATTTTGATTAAAAGCTTATTTTTCCGGTCCCGGGGGGTGTTTAACTTATATATAAAATTTCAGCCTCATAGCTGAATTCCTTCATGCTTAAAAGTGAACACAGATCACACACACACACAAACACACAGACCATGTCGCGAAAACCACTTTTTTGGATTCAGGGGACCTCAAAACGTGAAGATCCATCAAAATCTCGACATCGAATTTTTGACATGAATCCAATACTTTCTATATATATATATTACATATATACATAGGTAAGAGAAAGTAAAAAAATTTGCTATCGATTTAAATTCTTATAAAACCAAAATTTGGATTTAATCTTTATAGAAAAGGAAAATCATTTGACCTTAAAAGTTTACTATTGGCATTCCACATTTTCATATTTAAAAAATATATGACATCAAAAAAAAGCTGATCAATAATAAACAAAAAAAAACACACAATTAAATATGAAAGGCCCTCGGGGCATGGCGTAGAGGTTAGCGGGCTAACCTCATATACCAAACGTCGCGGGTTCGGACCCCAGGCAGTCCGATGATTTTATTTAAGCCAATTGGATACCAAATGGCTTAAATAAGAATGCCCCTTGGGTGCCAGGCCACACCGGTTCGGGGGGGGGGGGGGGATTTTTGTCCCTTAAATTGCAAAAAAAATCATTAGAAATGATCGATTTTTCCCTGATTTTCTACATATTCCAGCTAACAGACCCCCGCATCCTTCCTTAGGCATTCCTCAACAAAAAAAAAAAAAATATAAAGGATAAAGTCAGGTGTATGCGATCCGAAGCCTTCGCAAGGACATGCAAGATTCACAGCTCCAAGCTTAACAGTTGGTCGAATTCGCAAATATGCGATTATAACTAACTTTTTTGCCCTCGGGGCATGGCGTAGAGGTTAGCGTGCTAACCTCATATACCAAACGTCGCGGGTTCGGACCCCAGGCAGTCCGATGATTTTATTTAAGCCAATTGGATACCCTTAAATAAGAATGCCTGGACCCCATATATGTATATTTATTAATAACGGTTATCGTCTAAAGTCTTAAATGGCCTGAGTTGCCGAAAAGACTGTATGAATGTGTGTGTGAGTGTGAGTGTGAATGAGAAAAAAAGTGTGAATGTTTAAAAAAAAAAAAAAAAAAAAAAATATGAAAGTTATTTCAAGGTAAAAAAAGATGATGTTTGAATTGATCTACAGGAAAATTTGTGGCTGTTTTAAATTTTTCAAACAAGAATAATTATTAAAGAAATGATATCTTACGAAAAAGAAAACCGTTATTGAAGGTAAGGTGCAATCATATAAAAAGAAAAGTCTCTGTTGTTTATTACCTTCAAAGAAAATATTAATTAAAGAAAGAGACATAAGACATAGTGTGTAAATTTAATTTTATAGCAATTTACAAATTAAATAAATTAAATAAACAACAGTAATATAAAACGTGTGAAAAACAAAATTATTGATGAAATTTTTCTCTTTGAAAAAATGTGTTTTCAGTAGGAACCGACCGAATATTCGGTTTCGGTTACGGTTTCGGCCAGTTTCGGCCAAAAATCATGGTTTCGGCCGTAGTTTCGGTTTCGGCCAAAAAGTGGCCGAACCTTTCGGCCGGCCGAAACCAGAGTCTGAAAAAATGGGATGAGACTCGCATGCAAAAAAAAAAAAAAAGTCAAATAATTTGCTCTTGAAGGAGAAAAAAATTTTAGTCTCCCTAAAAAAAAGGTAAAATGATTTTCACGGGAGGGAAAAAAAAATTCAAAAAAAAAAAAAAGTAAAATGAAAAAAAAATTTTATAGGAAATACAAGTTTCGGTTTCGGTTACGGTTTCGGCCGAAACTAAGGTTGAGGCCGAATATTCGGTTTCGGTTTCGGCTGAAAATCTTGTTTCGGTCGGACCCTAGTTTTCAGGTATGGTCCTGCGATTTATTTATTTATTTATTTTTGATGGAGAGGGGAGTTGGAGTACTGTCATGGACATGAAATGCAAAAAATCTGGTGTGACTGGCGCACGGCAGAGAACTTTCTCTTACCTTTGGTAATCGAAAGTTGTGTACAGTGCTTGTCCCACCAGATTTTTTGTGTCGACATTTATTTAGTTTCCGACAGTACGGCACATTCAATTTTCAAGATGTAAAATTTGTATGTGAAAATATTTATATTTTGATACCATGGCAACAATTTCTCCTATCTTTTCTATTAAGTACAAGAGTAAAGTGGTCTTCAGAAGATTTGAATGGCAAATGAGAATATACATTTGAAAGAGAATCTAAAAAATAATTAATTTTTTAATTTAAAAAAAAATCTTTAGAGCAAATTTAGAGAAAATCGAAAAAAACTGAAAAAGTGCATCAGTACTAGTACTCTTTGGTCGATTTTGTTCAAAAGCTTCGTGCCACGTCCCATGGGGGTGCCTAACTTAAATATAAAATTTCAACCTCCTAGTTCTTTTCGTTCTTGAGGTATTTTGTTCACAGACAGACAGACAGACAGACAGACAGACACACAGACAGACCATGTCGCGAAAACCACTTTTTTGGATTCAGGGGACCTCAAAACGTGAAGCTCCATCAAAATCTCGACATCGAATTTTTGACATGAATCCAATACTTTCTCTCTCTATATATATTAACATATATATAGAGGTAAGAGAAAGTAAAAAAAAAGTATGGCCAACTATAAAGTTGGATATTTTTCTGTATATATTTTGTCTTTTATAAATTCTTAGATTTGGTTTTGATCGATATTTAAAAGAATAGAATAAAATACTCCATATCGGTAAATAGTCATGCCAAGTTTCAAATTTATAGGCTTGTTTTCCCCTCAAGGAAGATAAAAAAGAATTTGCTATCGATTTAAATTCTCATAAAACTAATATTTGCATTTAAGCTTCATAAAAAATATCTAAAAGAAAAAATTATTTTTTGTTCCACTAGGCCAATCTACAGTATTTTAATAAAAAATAAAGAAAATCAAATTCTATCCTTTGACCTGGGACAATATTAGTAATCAGTAGAGAGCGAAAAAAAGTCTCTTATTTTTAGAAAAGTTGTCTTTAAAGTCTATTTTTTTAGCCAAATTTTTTAATTTTTATAGTATACCCAGTATATATCCGTAGATATATTTTGAAATATTTTATTTAAGAATAATACATTTAAAAAAAATCAGAACTCCCCCTCCCAAATGGCGCCTCTTCTTCAGATGGCGAAAAAGAGCATAAATAAATTTAAAAAAAAAAAACACTAAATGGCCTCACTAGCCGAAAATGCAAAATAAAAGAAAAAGCAATTTTTTAAAAATTTGATAAAAGTCATATTTTTTAAAAAAGTCTCTGAGAGGGGCCAAAAAAGTCGCAAAAGTCGTCGTTTTTGAAAATCTCAAAAAAACGTTTCTTTTGTGAGATCAGTGGAGATATCTAAAAAAATCTGTAAAAGTCTCAAAATTGAAAAAAGTCGAAAGACTTTTTCCGCTCTCTAGTAATCAGAACCGAAAAATCCGACTACAAAGAAATAAACAAAAAAAAAAAAAAAAAAGAACTGGCTAATATAAGGAAACACATACAATTATTTAAAAAAAAAAAAAAATATGTTTATCTTCTTTTTTTAACAGGATTAAAACCTGTTTTGATGATAGCGATATTGATATCTTCACTATTTTGCAAATGTTAATTAAAAGTTGACTCTCGAGAAATGAAAGGATATATTTAAAACATGATACATGTCATAATGAATTATATTAATTTCAATAAACAATATGAAATATAGACCTAAGGGAATGTTGAATTAAAAATGTAGAGGCGCAGTATTTGTCATTCAGGATATTTTTTTTTTTTTTTTTTAAGAATGCTTTGTTTTTTTTTCTACACATTTTTGCCTAATATAATCCTGAGTGAAAATATCTTTTTACATGAGCCTAACGAAAATTTTCATTAAAATATTTTATTCATTAGGAATTTATCGATGAAAGATCCCAGTCCCCTTCAAAAGCTCCAGACACTGGAAATTTATTGTCTCCCCCCCCCCCTCTGCCTTGGCCTCTGAGAATACAAAAATAAAATTAGGTACAATGAATAAAATAATTTCAAAATAATGAAATTTTGTTTCCCTTTATATCAATAAAATACAAAACTGCAATTAATAACTATTTACAATATATCTAATCGTTATTTAATTATTTTGACCTGACAACGCCTTACAATGCATGTATAGTGACCGGGAGGGAGGCAAGCACGAAAAAGTTTAGCGGTTTGAATAACTCCTCTAACTTAAGAGGTATAATTATGTTGAATATACGGTTAGAAAGAATGATTCTTCAGCTAAAGATTTTACCATTTATTTTTTCCCTATTATAAAAATTTAACCGCGCGGCGGTTAATTCGAATTTGAAAGTTTAAATCCCTGTAGATTCAGAAAGGATAAACAGATGAGAATAAATGTCAAATTTTTGACATGAACCCAATACTTTCTCTATATACGTAAGAAAAAGTAAAAAATCTGGTGTGACTGGCGCACAGCACACAACTTTATCTTACTTTCGGTAATCGGAAGTTGTGTTCTGTGCTTGTCACACCAGATTTTTTGTGTCGACATATATTTAGTTCCCGACAGTACGGAACATATGAATTCAGATGTAAAATTTATAAGTATGGGAAAATATTTATATTTTGTTACCATGGCAACCATTTCTCCTTTCTTTTCTATGGAGTACAAGAGTAAAGTGGTCTACAGAAGATTTCAATTGCAAAATGAGAATATACATTTTAAAGAGAGTCTAAAAAATAATTGATTTTTGAATTTAAAAAAATTCCTTGGAGCAAATTTTGAGAAAATCGAAAAAAACTGAAAAAGTCATCAGTAAAGTACTAGTACTTTTGCCGATTTTGATTAAAAGCTTATTTTTCTGGTCCCGGGGGGTGTTTAACTTAAATATAAAATTTCAACCTTGTAGCTCAATTCCTTCATGCTTAAAATTGAACATACACCCACAGGCAGAACATGTCGCGAAAACCACTTTTACTTTCTCTTACCTATGTATATATGTAATATATATAGAGAGAGAAAGTATTGGATTCATGTCAAAAATTCGATGTCGAGATTTTGATGGATCTTCACGTTTTGAGGTCCCCTGAATCCAAAAAGTGGTTTTCGCGACATGGTCTGTCTGTGGGTGGGTGTGTGGGTGGGTGGGTGTGTGGGTGTGTGGGTGGGTGGGTGTGTGTTCAATTTTAAGGATGAAGGAATTGAGCTACGAGGTTGAAATTTTATATTTAAGTTAAACACCCCCGGGACCGGAAAAATAAGCTTTTAATCAAAATCGGCCAAAGAGTACTAGTACTTTACTGATGTACTTTTTCAGTTTTTTTCGATTTTCTCAAAATTTGCTCCAACGATTTTTTTTTAAATTCAAAAATCAATTATTTTTTAGATGCTCTTTAAAATGTATATTCTCATTTTGCGATTGAAATCTTCTGAAGACCACTTTACTCTTGTGTTTCATAGGAAAGATAGGAAAAATGGTTGCCATGGTAACAAAATATAAATATTTTCCCATACTTATAAATTTTAAATCTGAATTCAAATGTACCGTACTGTCGGGAACTAAATATATTTCGACACGAAAAATCTGGTGTGACAAGCACAGAACACAACTTTCGATTACCGAAGGTAAGAGAAAGTTGTGTGCTGTGCGCCAGTCACACCAGATTTTTTGGATTCAGGAGACCTCAAAACGTGAAGATCCATCAAAATCTCGACATCGAATTTTTGACATGAATCCAATACTTTCTCTCTATATATATATTACATATATACATAGGTAAGAGAAAGTAAAAACTAATTAGAAAGAGTCTCAAAGGTCTTTCGCTATATTCATGGACATCTTTTTACTTTCTCTTAACTATGTATATATGTAATATATATATAGAAAGTATTGGATTCATGTCAAAAATTCGATGTCGAGATTTTGATGGATCTTCACGTTTTGAGGTCCCCTGAATCCAAAAAAGTGGTTTTCGCGACATGGTCTGTCTGTGGGTGGGTGGGTGGGTGTCTGTGTTCAATTTTAAGCATGAAGGAATTGAGCTACGAGGATAAAATTCTATATTTAACTTAAACACCCCCCGGGACCGGAAAAATAAGCTTTTAATCAAAATCGGCCAAAGATTACTAGTACTTTACTGATGTACTTTTTCAGTTTTTTTCGATTTTCTCAAAATTTGCTCCAACGATTTTTTTTAAAATTCAAAAATCAATTATTTTTTAGATGCTCTTTAAAATGTATATTCTCATTTTGCGATTGAAATCTTCTGAAGACCACTTTACTCTTGTATTTCATAGGGAAGATAGGAGAAATGGTTGCCATGGTAACAAAATATAAATATTTTCCCATACTTATAAATTTTACATCTGAATTCAAATGTTCCGTACTGTCGGGAACTAAATATATGTCGACACAAAAAATCTGGTGTGACAAGCACAGTACACAACTTTCGATTACCGAAGGTAAGAGAAAGTTGTGTGCTGTGCGCCAGTCACACCAGATTTTTTAATTTGATTCCAGCTTCTATTTAATCACCCATTTAATTTATTTATTACAAAATGAGGAAAAATAACCCAAAAAATATTTACGCAACGCTAATCGGATTCTATTTGAATGTGAATTAAAAACGTTGAAAACTGATGTTGCTATCACAAAACATTATTTTATTCATGAAAATGCCAATTTTTATTTTCTCTTGTTAATACGTATATGTATTGTATTGCGATTAAATTCGATTTGATGAATTTACAAGTTTTGAGAGTCCCTGATTTCTTGATTTCTTCAACAGAAAAACTTTATAAAAATACTAGTCGCAATGCCCGCCTTTGGTGGTAAAGTTTAATACAATTTAGGATTCTTCGTGTCGAGGGAGGGGGGAGGGAACTCATCATACATTCCTTGTAACTGTTATAGGCCCAATTTTTTTTTTTTTTTTTTTTTTTCAATATTTATATTTTGACCTTATCGAGGGATGTAATTGACGATCAATCTGTATACAGGAAAATATTGTATTTATTATTTTGTAAATTTTTTCTCTAAGTCGGAAAACAATTAAAAAAAGTTGTTTTAATACGTCGCGGAATATATCAAAATTAAATAGTAAATACTAGAAAAAGATATTCCTAGCGATTCAATTAAAAAATAAATAGTTCGAAACTTAAAAAAAAAATTTATTGCGCCTAGCCTTTAGTTAAATTGTTTTTCTGATGATTTTGAACTGTCAGTCTCCCAATTTGAATAAATAATGAGGGGAATAATTATATGGATTTGAGTACTAAAATCAATGACATAATAAATAACAAAAAATAATTTTCTTTTTAGAATATGCGTTTTATAAAAAAAAATAAAGGAAAAAACCTTCATAGGTAATTATATTGTTTGTGGTCAGACAGATGCACGATCCTTAGAAGAAGGTACGATTTCATGTAATAACATAATATTTCATCATGCTTTTTATATTATAGGGAGTTTTTGAAAATATATAGTCCTTCAGCTCTATTTCTCACTTTTTTGTTAAATTCTGTTTACTTTTGCCATATAAACCCCGAGCCTTACGCACCTAAAAACAATTATTGATCTAATTGATATTCAATTGAAAAAAATCTCAAAAAGTTAAAAGTCATCACTACATCCCCATTGGTTAAAAAAAATTTAATGGTTCGAAAATATAGCATAAGTTTTATATTAAATCTAACATTATATAAGATATTTTAAATTGGTTTATTGTCCTCGTAATTATTTGATATATATCATTATGCAAAGAAGAAAATAATAATAATAATAATATTCAAAGCATACTCACTTATTAAATATTACTATTCAAAAAAATATAATATATTGTGTAAATGCCACGCATACATTCCCGAGGTCTTGATTTCTATTCAAGTAAATAGCTTCATAAATTTTTTTTTTTTCAAGTTTAGTGAACCGAATAAAAATTAATTCCAAGGAAAATTTTATTTTCATTCAAATGTCAGAGCTTGAATTTTTTAGATTTAAAGGTAAAATACATGTAATTCTTGTATTCAAAGACTCAGAAGATTGTGAGTTTGACATCCAATATTGAACTAGAATCGATTGGTTTGGGGCAGGGCAGTACGATAGAATTTTATTTAAGCCATGGGGGTGCCAGATGGCTCAAATAATTTGTCTGGAGGACAATATATTTTTTTTAATACAACGGTATACGTCTAAGTTTTCACACGGCCAAGTTTTTGAGGAGCATTTGTGGTTTCTAGTGCGAGAACCAAAGTTGTCCATGCCTGCGGAAAAAATTTGTTGCGCTGATGTCATGTATATCCCTATATAGTAAATGTGTTTGGGAAATTTCGGGGGTTTGAGTCCCCCTTGCCCCCCTTAGAATACGCCCCTGGTTTGGGGGGGAGGGGGATCCCCCGGAACCAGGATCCTTTGCGCTCCAACCTTAAAATTCTAATAAAAAATAATTTTCATGATAAAAATTTCTATTAAAAGAAAAAACTTTAATGAAATTTTTTTTCCTCTAAGCTCAAATCTTAAAATTAGCCTATATTTTAAAAAATCATTTGCTTAAAATTTTTTTCCTGAGGGGGTCCGAGCCCTTTGAGCTTTTTACTTAAGAATCTCAAGGAATTATCTCGGGGTTTTTTCATGCCGAGTAGTGTTATTAGGGAAAGTGTTCAAATTTTTTTAGATTAGTAAGCTTATAACTTATATTTTTTATCGATCTATTTATTCCTCGTAAAATCGATAGAATATTATCACGATTTAGCTTTTAAAATTATTTATTAAATGAAAATAATTATCCTGAAATGGCTAAACATTGGCCTAATTTCATTGAAAAATTTGAAATAAAATAATTTAAAACGATTACGTGCGGAACCTTGATTTCAATTTAAAAATTTTATAAATGAGATAAAATAGAAATTTTAATCTCTCTTTAAGGGGGCATCATAAATATTGAATTGCAATTTTATTTATTAACTGTTTCAAAAATAGAAATAGAAAAATATAAATGTCTAATCGAACTCTTTTAAGCCACAAGAAATTAAACTTTGCTGTAGAATTTTTTTTCTGATTCACCTTCTGCTTCTCTTAAAAGGATAAATGAACAAGAAATATGAGTTGTAAGTAACCCAATAAAGAGTTTCTCAAACTTATTTTCGGGTACCACTATAACGGAGTCGTATACCACTGACTAGTCTAAGCCGAGGAGAAGTCACATTTTGGCAATGTTGTTTCAAAAAAAAAAAATAAATAAATATATCGCTAGTAATTCATATTAATCACTAAGAGTTTTCGAACCACAGGTTGAACTATTCAAAAAAAGTCTAAAAAGGGTTTATTAAGATGTCTGTTTGTGTACCACTTCTTGTATTCCACTAGCGATAAGGGTAACAAATTTTAAGATAGGAAAGTATCGATACCAGTAAAGTATCGGAAGAAAAGTATCGATACCAATAAGAATCGAGTATTTGTTTAAGTATGAGTATTTAACCGGAAGTTCAGTGTGATATATGCCCCCTTCCTCAGAGTAATGATCGCCAGGGCTTCCTGGAGGATCACCCCCCCCCTCCTGGGTTGAATCGCAGCATAAAGTGTACTTAAACTATTTTCATGTAAAGTTTTATTGATTTACTTTTTAAAGATTATCTAAAAAAATAATTGATTTTTGAAATTTAATCAAAATTGTTAGAGCGAATTTTGAGAAATCTGAAAAAATAGATTAGTAAAGTACTAGTTACCTTTGGCTGATGTGATTGAAATTTCTTGAAATACTTGCTACATAGGTACTTGGCTTAAGTATAAAATTTTAGTAACGAGAGTTTATTAGTTTTTGAGTAATTCCCTTAGCCCACATTTTTTGTTATTTCACTTGAAATTAATTTAATTTATTGTGAAAAAATCTTAAATTTCAAGAAGATCGATTCCAGTTAAAATATCAAAACATAATATTTATGTAAATTTCTCTGAAAGAGATTTTATTGATTTTCAATGACCGTTTTATTGCTTTTCTCGAAATAGCCATTAAAAGGAGGCGATTCCCTTTTAGCTTGAATTTTACGTCATTTTCACAATCATTTGAATGAATTTCAACTGAAATATCAATAAATGGGGATTAAATTAAATAACTCAATAAGGAAAGAACTCTCGATACTCAAATTTTATACTTTAGCAAAGTATTCATGTCCCAGGCATGGGCAGGAATTTCATTCCAATCGACCAAATAGTACTAGTACTTTACTGATCTATTTTTTCAATTTTTTTTATTTTACTCCCAATTGGTTTTAACGATTTGGTTTAAAATTCAATTTCATTTTAGATGTTCTTCAAAATGTATATTCTTATTTTGTAGACAAAATTGTTTGAAGCCCACTTTTATAATTCTTAGGAAGTCAATGCCATGGTAACAAAATATAATGTATGTATTTAAATTATATATATTGAATTCTAATATATTGCGGTAAACTAAGGATATGTTGACACAAAAAATCTCGTGTGACAAGCACAGAACACAACTTTCAATTGCCGAAGGTAAGAGAAAGTTGTGTGCACTGCGACCAATCACACCATATTTTTCTCGAGCAAAAAAAAAAAAATATAAAAGATATTCTTTGCAGAATTGTAATTAAATTTTGAAAATTCAAAATAAGAGCCGTTTTAGCTAAAACGGCTCTTGTTTAAATTCTTATTTATTTTATTTTATGAAACGTTTAAAGTCTACATGGCCTACGATGCTTAGAAGACTAAAAAAAATTTAATTTTAAATGAGTACTTTTCATTCGATACCGGCAATCAAGTACTCAAATGAGTAAAGTATCAAAAAAAGTATCGAGTAAAAAAGTACTAGTGCGGATCAAAAGTATCGATACTAGTAAGAATTGATACTTTTTTCGTGTCCCTAGAACCACTGCCTCTCTGCCTTTTCTATACACAAATTTTCGGGCCCTTCCCCTTAAAAACCCCCTGGGACGACACTGTACGTATACGAGTATACAAATATGTATAGAATATAATTATCAAAAAACTGAAGCAAACACACTCTACACAGAATATTTAATTAATGTACCAGTACTAAAGATGAATGGCGCTCATAAGAATGGCCGAATTAAGTAAATGGAGAAATAACGAAGGGGACTTTTGAATTAATTCATAATGAAAAACAAATCTCTTATCCCTATCCCTACATCATGAAACAAAGAACTTGTTTAGAAATCAAAGGGCGGAAATATTAATAAATAAACTTGTAAAAAAAAAAGGAGAGAAACCAGCTGCCGATGGGCCTATGTAGAAGAAATTGTGTATATATTTCTTAATTAGTCAGATTATGTATATAATTTGTCCGAAAAATTGATACGCAGGATAAAGGAAAGAGGAGATTCCGCCAAAAGGGGGCTCGAGTAGTTCGAGGGAGATTCAGGGGCAATGCTCGCAAAAGGAGGGTGGCGCGGCTAGTTACAGCACAAATTATATTTCAAATGATCTTTTTGCTACGAACTGACTGACCTTTCATTCTATTTGAGATTTCGACCATTTTGTATATGGATCTTAACTTTTTATTAAATTGGAATTCGTTTTAAACGATTAACTAATTAAAAGTTATGACTAATATTTTTTGAAATAAGAGTATTGTTATGTATGACTAAAATTGTTGAATAGTAATTGAAATAATATTATATTATATGTTAATTTTTTCACTTTATCAAAATTACAAAATCTCTTGTAATGAAAATTCTTCAAGGTAAAAACAAATATCTAATGACTCAGTAAATTATATCAAATTTCCTAATAAGTTAAAAAAACAACGTAAAAATTAAATCACTAACAAATGTTTTTATTTCGTTGAATAAATTCTTTGATAATAAAAATGAAGAAATAATGTATGTATATTATTCTTATTGTTTCCTCATTAATCATCAATTACCGATGGGCCTATGTAGAAGAAATTGTGTATATATTTCTTAATGCAGCATGTTGACAAGTTTTGTGATTTAATTTGAAATTTATTGAACAAAACTGTATAAGCTTATATAGACCTCTATATATATTTTTTTATTTTAAAAGAGTGGAATACGAATTAGATTGGCAAGGCCGTTTCTGTTTTGTTTTTATTTACACTTGGAGAATCCCTTCTTTAAATGAATCATCACTCAAGTGTGTGAAAATATAAAAAACAAAAAATTAATTTTAAATGAAATTTTCAAAAGATTACCATAATTTAATTATTTAAGTAAATTTATGTTCAATCATAAGGAAATCACGAAAAAGTTTAAAATTCTCTTGATGATTAGATTATATGTATTTTTATTATAAAATGTTCTGTTTATAATGAAAATTTTTTTTATAAATTTGTATATAAAAATACATCTTTAAGGCTTGTTAACCATAGGGCTAATAATAAATAAATGCCATTGACAACATTTACTTTACCTGCCCAACCTACGGTTGATGAGCAAAGTTTTTTTTCACATTCACAGTCTTTTCGGCAACTTAGGCCATTTAAAACTTTATACGATAACCATTATTATGAATATATATATATATATATATATATATTAGGGTCCAGGCATTCTTATTTAAGCCATTTGGATACCAAATGACTTAAATAAAATCATCGGACTGCCTGGGATCCGAACCCTCGACCCTTGGTATACAAGGCAGGCGCGCTACCAACTATGCCAAGACCGAGGGCATGGGCAATATTTGTATTTTGTTACCATGGCAAACATTTATTCTATCTTTCCTATGAAGTTCAAGAATAAAGTGTGCTACAAAAAATTTCAAGGGCAAAAAGAGTATAGACCCTGTAAATTTTAAAAAGGATCTAAAAAATAATTTATGAATTTTAATCAAAATCGTTAGAGCGAATATTGAGAACAGAAAAAAGTAGGCCTACATCAATAAAGTATTAGGCCTAGTACCCTTTGGCCGATTTTGTTCAAAAGCTTCGTGTCACGTGCCAGGCTGGTGCCTAGCTTAAATATAAAATTTCAATCTCCTAGCTCTTTCGTTCTTAATATATTTTGTTCAAATACAAACAGGCAGACAGACAATTTTGCGGGATCCCCTTTTTATTTAGATTGCAGGGAACTCAATACATATTTCCATCAAAATCTCGAGATCGAAATTTTAACATGAATTCAATACTTTATCTCTATATATATACAGTTTGTTTATAAGTAGGAGAAAGTAAAAAAGTCAATAAAATTCGCGACATTATTTAGATCTAAATTTGTGAAATTACTTAAAAAATTATATTATTAGACTTTAGTAGTAGTATTAAAGAATCAGAGATTATTCATTTATAGAAAGAGTTATTTTTAGAAGCGGCGGCAAGCGGAAGCCTAGATCCTTTTGCGGATCTAGCCAGGTCAAGGTTTGTCGGGTCATTTCACTCTCCATCCACAGTCTCCCGACCCTTGAACTACGGATCTTCGCCGATGAGTAATTGGACAGCCGCGAGGCACTCTCACCAAAGGGATTAATTATTTCAGAATAAATATCACTGTCTTTCACTTTAAACAAAGAACCGAAGAATACAAAGAAAAATAATATATTCAAAATATCTTTAGTATCCGTCTTTCTTTAAATAAATAATGATATTTTGATTATCTTATTGATTCTATTTATTGTAACATTTTTTTAGGACTTCTGCTGGTAAATGAGCGTAAAATAAAGGAAACATTGTTTCAAAATTTAGAGCAGTGGTTTCCAAAATTTATGTTACCACGCCTCCCTTAAAAATATTTAATCTTATGAAGCCTCCCCCCCCCCCCATTTTATAAAATAATACAAAAACAAAAATTTTTAATGCTAAAAAATATAAATTTATATAAAAATATTTTTTTATTTATTCTTATTTATATTAAAACTAGCAATCATTTGGAAAATTGGTCCTGGTGGCCAATATTCGCGCCTCCCCTTAGAGTAGTTCGCACCTCACAGTTTGGAAAACTGTGGTATAAGGGTATTTTATGGCTGGTGGAATTTGTATCAGGAATGAAAGTTAGAAGAAATCGCAATCAGAATTTTTTCTTTAAAAATTTATTTTAACAACTTACGTTTCGGTCAAAGCCATACATCCTCGGATGACCACTAACAGCTCCAAGGATGGCTTTGACCAAAGCCGAAACGTCAGCTGTTAAAATATATTTTTCAAGAAAAAATTCCGACTTCGTTTTTTCTAAATTTCATTCCTGAAGAAAAATATTTTTCTCCCCCTAGGGGGATGCCTAACTCAAATATAAAATGTCAACCTCCTAGCTCAATTCCTTCATGCTTTAAATTGAACCCAAACACAGACAGACCATGTCGCGAAAACCATTTTTTCGGATTCAGGGGACCTCAAAACGTGTATATCCATCAAAGTCTCGACATCGAATTTTTGACATGAATCCAATACTTTCTCTCTATATATGTATGTATATTAACTTATACATATAGGTAAGAGAAAGTAAAAATTGAAATACGAATTGAGATTAGTTCTATATACAAAAAGATGCGGTAACTCACCCCAATAAAATTCTAAGTGGTCTAATCATACCTTACTTTTTTACCTAATGAAAAAAATCCTTATAAATTTCTGCAAGAGATTCGATGGGTTCCCAAGTTACCCAGTGTTATTATTATCTGTTTTAGAGAGAAATTCTCAAAAATTAATTCCGCTCCAGTTATAAGAAATTTTTTAGAATGACATTAAAATGTTTCTACCCCACTAAGCTATTTGCTAAATATTGAACATAAATTTTAACTCAAACGAAATGCACTTAGAGGTAAGATAGTTGAAGAAAGCGAACAGATTTATATTTTGAAAAATAAAAATCTGTTCGCTTTCTTCAACTATCTTACCTCAAATTCACAATGGCAACAGAAATAGAGCAATATATTCAACGAAGTGCACTTATTTTTTAGTAAAAGTATTAAAAATAATTAATATCTTTGAGCAGGGGATGGGGCATTAACCCCCCTGGTTAATGCCTTCATACCTCCCTTTAAGGAAAGGCGAGCCGTCACCACGAAATTACTCTCAAAATAATTTGAATACATTTATAAATAATTATTTTAATTTTTATTTTATTTTAAAATTATTTTATTTTAATTTTCAACCCTTAATCCACCCCTGAGTAAAAGTATATTAAAGAAATTTGATTAACAAAAATATAGACCAAATAGAAAGAATATATTGGTAAATAATGGTGGCTTAAGAAAAGAAAAAAATGCCCTCAGGCTTTGTGTAGTTGGGGCCCTATACCGAACGTCGAGTGTTCGGACCCCTGGCAGTCCGAAATGGATACCAAATAGCTTAAATTGAAATGCCTGGACCCCCAATGTGTATATTATTAATTAATAACGGTTATCGTATAAAGTCTTATATGGCCTGAGTTGTCGCAAAGACTGTGTGAATGTTGAGTGTAAATGAGAAAAAAGTGATTGTTTAAAAAAAAAATAAATAAATAAAAATAAAAAACTAATTTTTTTTTCAATGACACCTACACTCCTCCCCCTCTCCCTTTCAACAGCTTATATTCACCCTCTACCCTTAGTGAAATATAAAATATTTAATTTCATATTCAAAAGAATCGTTTTTCGCAGTCAAATTATTTGTTTCTATCATTCTTTTTTTTTAACGATAAAATGCTTAATAATTACCTTTAATAAGAAACTCAAGAGGGTGTGCTGGTTGTCGGTGAGGTCAGGGTGGGTTACACTATATTAATTATTCATTTTGATTCACTTTAAACACAAAAACGAGCAGCGCCTGCATCCCGGCCACGTGCTCGACTGAACGAGAGTCTCGACTCTCTTTGTTTTGAAATAAAATAGATGAACATAACAATTCCCTTTTTATTAAAAAGAAAAAAAAACCTTTTGCTCAAATCTAACTATATTTAGAAATGGAAAAGAATGTTAACAAGTGATTTAGAATATTCCAAGGCCTTTCTTAAATAATCTACCCTTCATCCCCCCTAATCAAAATAATAATCAACGCTATTATTTTTCGTTTTTAGCTAAAATAAATTTAAAAAACATTTTTTTTCATTTTTTCAACCCCTAATCCAATTCTAATAAATAAAATAATTAACAATGCTATCGCCTTCGGCGAGTTTCGTGTCTAGTCAGAAAAAAATTAAACCCCTGAAAAACTTCCCTGGATCCGTCTTTGGGTTTTACACATATTATAATTTTCTTGAATGAGTCTTACTTTAAATCACTGGTTTCCAAACGTTATGTTACAACATCTCCCTTAAAAATATTTAATCGTATGACGCCCCCTACCCCACACATTTAATAAAATAATACAAAAACAAAAATTTTTAATACTAAAAAATATAAATTTATATAAAAATATTTTTTTTCTTTAATTAATCATATTTATTATTTTAATTAAAAACTCCGTCCCAGAATCTTCTAAATTATTTTATTATTTTATTTATAAAACTATATAAATTTCCCTATGGAGTAGCATAGTGGTAGAATTCTTGCTTCTTGCGCTACGGGTTAGGGATTCGCATCCCGTTTTATGCGATAAAAATTTATTTCACTTGAATTATCTCGTTTATTTGCCCGAGTTGCTTTCGTGCACAAAGACAAA
The DNA here is from genome assembly GCA_023213315.1 of Euborellia annulipes. Lineage (NCBI taxonomy): Eukaryota > Metazoa > Arthropoda > Insecta > Dermaptera > Anisolabididae > Euborellia > Euborellia annulipes. The sequence continues at coordinate 38,497 of JAKCPI010012512.1, forward strand.
CACCTCAAACCCAACCGGCCTTTGGACATACCGGCACCACGGGAAGTTGCATTATTTCCTATCTCTAACTCCTCCTCCTGTATTTTGTTTCTAGCTAGTGAACTAATTCTCATTTCTGGTTCCACCCGGTTCCTTCTAGAGAGGATGTCCTAGTTTGAAGAGGGACTGACTCCCTCAGCATCGGCGTGTATCCTACTCCTTTTGAAGAATGCACTACTGAGAGGGAACCTTCTATACGTCTCTGCAAGAGGACGGAATGTCACAACAACTAAGTTGAGATAAAATAATATCATTTTTACATTTCCAAAAAGAAGAAAAATTCAAATATCTCCTATAGTTAAACCTAAAGTAAATCAATTGAAATAATGCTTATATACAATATTGCTCTATTATTAATAATGAACATTAGAATCAAATTGCTAAGGGAAGTGTTGCCGTCTAAAAAAGGTATTATTTCGATAAAATTATCACTTAATCTGGATAAAGAGGGGGGTTCTTGTTAATGCGTATGCTTCACATCCCATCCCCCTCCTATCGGGATGATCTTTCGCCAAATAAAAGTAGGCCCTATTATTTAATAATAATATTATTTTAATCAGGAAGTAGCTGTTACCGTAGTAACCCACTAAGAAAATGTTTCAAATGTATAATAATTGAATATGAATCTCATACAAATTTAATAAGAATTTAAATAGAATTGTTATATAAAAAAAAATCCCAAATTCATCCTAGACCTAAAAAAAAAATATATTTTTTGAAGGTTATTATAAATTATTAGCATATTGTATTGTAAATTATAATTGTTTTTATGTACTTGTCGTAAATTATTTATTTATAAAATAACTCTCGTTTGACTTGGATTCCTAGGGTAGTAGGTGAGACAACAAGGATTATATATTCAGTTTCCATCAAAACAATAAAGCCAATCCTCAAAAGTGAACCAAGCTCTGAGACGATACAATGGTTCCAATGGCACAGAACAAATAGAAAGGAGCATAGGCCTACATTTCAATATATCTCAGGACCCACATCACTTGCGTTGTGTGCACTGGGACTGTTTTTTACTTTATCATTACATGCCGAAAGAAAAATATGTTGCTATTAGATGAAAATTTTTCAAGTATAAGGGAAATTGTAAAAATGAAAATGAATATCCAAATATATCTTGCTTCTCGTCCGAATACACGATGGACTAAACGCTTCAAGAAGTTGGATAAAAAAAACTTCATTGAACAAGTAAGAAGTTCTACTTTGGAATAGTTTTAAAAAAATACGAGTATATCAATTATCACTTTAAAATAATAACTAAATTTCAACATTCGTTTCAATGCCTTTTTTCCCTTTCTTTAATCATAATTAATTCTGAGTTCGACCTCTGGATTAAAGAATCAATCAAAAATTATTTCACTATTAATAAAATCTTAATTGAAACAAGTTAATTAAAATCTTATTATTTTAAGATGAACCTGTGGCCTTAGGATGAGAATATAGTGAATCATTCTCTCGCTAAAAAGAAATTTGATTTCATATTATACACGTGAAGATTATTAGGTAGACCTATTATTATTTTTAATTAATTTGAGACGGGTTTTTTGTTACTCCAACAAAATTCTAACATTTTTCAAGTTGAATTTAATTAGTGAAGAAAAATAGGCAGGGGCAACCTCTGCCTACTTTTCTTCGCTAACCTATCAATATATCAGATCCAATTTAGACAGGTTTATTAAATTCAATATTACAGGCTATCTATGGCTGTTGAGAGCATTTTCCGGCTTGTAATAAGCAAATGTTTCATTCCTTGTCCTCAGGCATCAGTATGATTTCAAAGATAGGCCTATACGAAAAAGATTTGCTGGTGTAATTTTCCTATACAATCCTCAAGATGCGAAGATAAATTATTATATCGCCTGATGAGAATCATAAGGGATTGTCTACATATACCTTTTTTGACGATTTTCTAGTCCCCCCCCCATGTCACAGTCACATACAAACAAACCCCCCCTACAAATATTATGTCACGGATCTACCTCCCTCTCCCAATAAAATTTCTTGTACAAAATTCATATCTATCACGAATGTATTTATTAACGCTTTTGTTGTTTGAATTATTATTATTAGGGGAATTTTTAATTATAAATAATATTTTTGTATAATTAAAAATTCCCCTAATAATATAATAATAAAAATTCATATCATTTTACTTTTTTTTGTTTTAGTTATTTTCCCTCGTGACCGAAATAATCAAACACTCAATTTTTCCCTGTTGGGAAAATCATTCAAATTTTTTTCTTTTTTTATTTTATAAATTCAACTTTGTAATGTTATGTCACGCTTAGAGAAACCCCCGGGTCCCCCATGTCACATTAGTAACGTTTTGTCTAGACCCCCCCGTAATATATGGACGACCCTTATTGGCGAAAATCCGAAATTCAACAATTCGAGAAAAGGCGTTTGAAAGTTTTATAAACATATACATTTATATAGACAAGGAAACAAATGAATAGGCCATAATCAATAGCAAAGAATGGTAATATATTTTCGCCACTTTGGCAATCAAAAGAGATGTTTTTTAACAAGGTTTGGTAGGCTTAACTCAAAAATTGAATTTTCAGACTTTCGCGACTATGATTCCCAGCAGGCGATATAATTTATGGAATTCATGATTTTAACTACTCCATATCTCCATGAGAGATTAGAAGAATGCGAGGGACACAAAATGCATTTATAGTTATTAATTCGTATTTAAAGAATTATTTATTTAAGGAAGTAATTTTATTATTTTTATTTCTAATAAATTAATGTTTATAGATAATTAATTTTTGCAAAACATCTTTTCTTAATAAATCAAGTTAAATAATTGAAATGATAAAGAAAAAAATAGTTAATTGTAAAGAATGGCCTTCCGTCTTTTCACCGTGTTTCGTTCATTTGTCCCCTGTCTATCTGTCCTTGGTGTCTTCTCCAACCTTGGTCTTTTACGGATGGTTGGACATCGCCATCATCAAAGCACGAAAGAACTTGAACTTAAATATAAAACACGAAACGAGAAAAAAAGAGGTTCTAGAATTTCTATAAATCACATTTTTATTTTTAGAAAAACCTTAAAAATTGTTTTCACAAGTAAACGGAATTTTAAAAAAGTAAAATTATTTTCATTTTCGCTTTTAAAATAAACGTTTTTAAGAAAATAATTATTTTAATTAAGAACAAAAGCCCTCGGGCTTGGTGAAGGGGTTACCGTACTAACCTTCTATACCGAGAGTCGCGGGTTCGGATCCCAGGCAGTCCGATGATTTTATTTAAGTCATTTAGATACCAAATGGCTTAAATAACCATGCCTGGACCCTTAAATATATATATACTCAATAACGGTTATCGTATAAGTCTTATATGGCATAAGTTGCAGAAAATACTGTGTGTATGTGTCTGTGAATGTGAGTGGGAATGGAAAAAAAGTGTGAGTGTTTAAAAAAAAATCATTCTATTCAACATAATTATACCTCTTACAATAGAGGAGTTATTCAAGCCGCTAAACTTTTTCGTGCATGCCTCCCTACCCAGCCACTATAGACACAAGACGTTGTCACATCAAAAAAACAATCATAAAGACAGTGGTGTCGACATCTAGAGGTGGAAAGAGGGAAGGGAAGAAAAACTTTCAAAAAGTTAAGTTTTCTCGAATAATGAAATTTAATACGATATTTACCCTACCCATTAAAAATGTTTAATATAAGAAAAGGACCCTTCACGTTATCTATTTAGTTGGTTTTTTTTTTCAAAGTGAGTCGCCCTCTCCCTTGGGTTTCTCTTTACGAGAAATTTATTTTAATTATTATTTTTTTTAATTTGTTTAAGATCTTTTTTGTTTTAGACCATTTAGATTCTTTCCATATTCATTTCAATTGATTGGAAGCCAATTCAAATGAAAAAAATATTTTTTCACCTAGGATGGGAAGCGAACCATTGACCTTTAGCTTTAGAAGTTAATGCTTTACCTCTGAGACAGTCATGCTCATTTTTAATTAGGAATATTTAAATTTTATTTTATTTAGAATAACTAAAATTTTAGAATTTATTATTATTTCTAGACACTCTAAAAGAGTTTTTCCAATAATAAAACCTAGCTTAAAATATTTTACGAAAAATCCCCTACGTATACTCTAGACATTGAAAAAATCTGGTGTGACTGGTCACATAGCACACTGTGTGGGTAAACATCTAAAAAAATAATTGATTTATGAATTTTAATCAAAATCGTTAAATTGAATTATGAGAAAATCTAAAAAAAAAACATCAGTAGAAAAAGTACATCAGTAAAATAGTAGTACTCTTTGTTTTATTTAAAAGCTTATTTTGGCTGCTCAGTACTGTACCTAACTTGAATATAAAATTTAATCCTCGTGGCCGTTTTTGTTCTCGAGACATTTTGTTCACAGACAGAGAGATAGACCATTTTGCGGGACCCACTTTTTTGGAATCAAGGCCCTCAAAACGTGTATTTCTATCAAAATCTCGATATCGAATTTTTGACATGGATGCAATACTTTTTATAAACTCCCCATGAGATCAGATAAAATAACATCAATAAAATGTTATTTTTTTATTTATTTAAATATGAATTAGAAATGTAAAAATTTCAAGAAGTAGATCTACTCACCAAATGAAAAATTTCTGGAATTAAAACCGATCAGCGCTCGTTCCACGTCTAACAGGTACTGCTTTCTCAGCCTTACTGAATGAAGCGATAAGGATAACCAGGTTTGAAGCCGTCATCAACCTGTAACAACAAGAAGAAAACCATATAGAAAAGTATACCTATATTTATGTATATTCGTCTATGTGAGATTGGATGTTTGTGTGAGAGAACAAAAAGATTATTAGCCTAATATTATTTCTCGTTTGAAGTAAAGAAATTATTTAAATTTTGTTTTCTTTTTTAAAAACCAAGTGTGACTGGTGCCGGGGGGCCTGGCAAAGGAGAAAAACAGTCACCACAATCGTTGCGGTTAAGCGATGCCAAGCGCGGCGAAAGCTCGGGATTGGTGACTCCGAGCAATCAGCGTGTGAAACGCCCCCGGTAGCCATCGGTACTTGTATTTAAAATTATATAAATAAAGATATAACCCCTAAATGGCTTCTGTAGCCGAAAAGGGTTTTAAAAAAGTGTGACTGCTTAATTTAAAGTTTTGAAATCATTTCTCATAATATATTTGAAATAAATAGGAATGGTCTAAATGGCCTTAGATGTCCTTAAAGAAAAAAAAAATCTGATGTGACTAGATAAGTACATATAGCCTGAGATAGTTAAAGGGGAGTCCAAAGGGACGAAGCCCGCCGAAGGCGCGCCCCGCGGCTAGTATCAAAATCAAAATTCTAATCACAAAGGGATTGAGAGGTGGTGAGATCGGGTCTATAATAATATTATGTTTACTAACTACTGAACGAAATTGATTTAATGTTTGCAATTATAAATAAATAAATACCATTGTTTGTCACTTCTTCTCGTGATTTATTTCTAAAAAGAATTGTTTATTCATAAACGTGATAGTATGAATCATTTCAGACATGTTTATTTGCTGTCAAGTCATAAAATAGTTTGTCTATTTTTTTTTTCTTAATGTCCTCAGTCTGATATTTAATAATTTTTTTCAACTTAATTATTCTTAAAATAAGGACAACGAAATGTTGTAAATGAACCTTGGCGCTTGGTTGCTTTTGCTTATGGGAATCGAATCTCTTTCTCTATTGCTTCTTCTGACATTTAACACAAAATTAAATCGCAAAATAAAATTTTACCAATATCTTTTGTTGATCTTTGGAACGTGTCTTGTTAATACAAAAATGCAATGCTTTATTGCTAAGCTTTCAGAAAAAGATTGATAAAGTCATAGTATTTATTTAATATACTATTAAATTTATTTAAACAAGATTTAAACAACCAAACTAGCGTATATCATTTTTATAATCAAATATTCACATCTTATTAAGATAAAAAAATAACAAAGATGAATTTAGGTTTGGCAATTTATAGATTTAATATAAACAAGCATAAAGAACTTTAATATGCCAAAGGAGACAAAAATAACAGTAAAAATGAAGCGAAACACTATTACTCTCTACCATATACTGTATGGTAAATTCTGGAAGGTAGGCAACCGAAATTCCTAAAGGAGTAATTATTATGTATTTTTTTTTTTTACGGGGTTTTATGGAAAAAATTAAGAAAGCCAAATTTTTTTTAGGGCTAATCAATTAATAACAATTTTGAAGAAAGAAAAGCACGCTTGGCTTTTTAAAAAAATGTCTTTATTTAATACATGAAAGTTAAGTTTCCTAATTAAAAAAAATATATATTAGTTGAGATAAGAGAGTGTGTAGCCTAGCTAATTCCACTAATCAATCGGGCTATTATAAATGATAAATTTTTTACTTTCTCTTACCTATGTATATATGTAATATATATATAGAGAGAAAGTATTGCGATCATGTCAAAAATTCGATGTCGAGATTTTGATGGATATACATGTTTTGAGGTCCCCTGAGTCCAAAAAAGTGGGTCCCGCAAATTGGTCTGTGTGTGTGTGTGTGTATGTATGTGTGTGTGTGTGTGCGTCTGTATGTGTGGACAGATTTTTAGCATGAAGGAGTTGAGCTAGCGGATTGAAATTTTATATTTAACTTAGGTACCTTTGAAGAATCTCAAAATAAGCTTTTGAACAAAATCGGCCAAAAAGTACTAGTACTTTACTGATGTACTTTTTCAGTTTTTTTCGATTTTCTCAAAATTCCCTCCAAGGATTTTTTTTTAAAATTCATAAATCAACTATTTTTTAGATGCTCTTTAAAATGTATATTCTCATTTTGCCGTTGAAATCTTCTGAAGACCACTTTACTCTTGTTCTTCATAGGAAAGATAGAAATGGTTGCCATGGTAACGGAATTTAAATCTTTTTCTTTTTATTAGATTAAAAATCAATTATTATTTAAATTCCCATTTTTTTTAAATTTATTTGTGTCTTTAATTGTTTCAAAGAAAACATATATGTCTCTCTCTCACTTGCAAACATTATCGTCTCTCTCTACTCTTTTTAAATTCCCTTTCCACCTTATCTTCGCATAGGAACAATGTTAATTTCCTATAGGGATTTGTAAGTTAATTTCGATTCAAAAGGGGGTCCCCTTTAGAACTTTTTAGGCATTTAAAATTTTTTTTTCCAATTCTTATGAAATTTTGTATTTATTTCCGATTCTATATTGTGTATAAAATGTCCAAATATGAGATTAAAATTTTGAAAAATAACCATAGTTTATTTGAAGCAGTCAACATTTAAAATGCAAGTTTGAAACTAAGGTGCTATGGGAAACTAAATATATCTCGACACAAAAAATCTGGTGTGACCAGCACGGTGCGCAACTTTCTCTTACCGAAGGGTAAGAGAAAGTTGTGTGCTGTGCGCCAGTCACACCAGATTTTTTTGATAAAGATTGGAAAACGAAAAACCTGAATGAGAAAGATAACTATTATATTAGAGTGAGATGGATAGCTGAGTAGTTCTTATAGTATGGAAGAAAGAAAAGAGCGAGTTTCGTTTATTTCGTTTCAAGCCGACGTTTCGGTCAGATATACCATCCTCAGGGCTGAATTTCAACAAAATTCCTCGAAATGTCGAATGGAACAATTGTGTAAATTATTTATTAGTCAATCTGACCTTGATTCGCATAGCCTGTTGGTCCTTATTAAATGGCAATAAATAATTTACACAATTGTGCCATTCAACATTTCGAGGAATTTTGTTGACAGGCTTCAGTCCTGAGGATGGTCGTAGAAGTGATTAATAAACGAAATAAACGTAGCTGCAATTGTTCTTTTCTTTCTTCCTTACTACAATAACTATTAAAGTGTCTAGGAAAAGTATAGCGATTCGATGTTGAATTTGAAAAGAAATACTTAATTTAAGGTTCAGAACAAAATTTGAAAAAAATAAAAATAAAACCTCGGACAAAATGGGGTAAGATCGAAGTCAGTGGGGTTATGGAAACAACCCCTCCCCCACCCCACCTCCCGAAATCCTGAAAAATTATAAATAAAAAGAAATATATAGAGAGAAACATGGTGTTAAAATTCTAAATACTGTTCTAATTACATTTTATTTTCATTAATGTATACAGGAAGTTTTTTCTTATTGCAGCAGCTTATTCGGCAAATAATTGAATAAAGATCACTTTATATTTTTGTTGAAAATTTTTTATTGTGAGGACCAGCTAGATGAATAAGAAAATAAAATTTTCTGAATGACTTGAAAAAAATTCAGAAAAATCATTTAAATGTTTGATTAAAATATCTTCTAAAAATCATTGAAAATGAATGAAACCATAGATCAATAGTGTAAATATTATAGAAGAAAAAATAATTTGTTCATTCATTATTCATTCATTCATAGAAAACATGTTTGAAAATTAAATTGACACAGATAATTTTCCAATTGGTAAAATGCAACTAATATGAGTGTGGTGAAATTTTGCAAGCAGAGGGACCTCGTTGAAGGCCCCACCCTTTTGTTGGGGTCACAAGATTTGAGCTTTTAGTCTTTAATAAATGCACATCACATTATCTCTCTACACATTTTAAAGTCTACTCAAAATAATATACAGTATAAAAATATTTTTTAAATTATAAAATTTTCCAAATCCCACATCTTGAATCTGCCTCTGTGTATGTATTAATAAAATGAATTATTAATAAACTTTTTTTATTTGCATCGTATAAATCAATCAATCTTTAAAAAAAAACAACCCATTTCTTCATTTCTGATAACATTAATATATCTTTTTCTCTTCATTTTCTACATTACTGAATATTAGGGTCCGACCGAAACAAGATTTTCAGCCGAAACCGAAACCGAAACCGAATATTCGGCCTCAACCTTAGTTTCGGCCGAAACCGTAACCGAAACCGAAACTTGTATTTCCTATAAAAATTTTTTTTCATTTTACCTTTTTTTTTTTTTTTTTGAATTTTTTTTCCCTCCCGTGAAAATCATTTTACCTTTTTTTTAGGGAGGCTAAAATTTTTTTCTCCCTCAAGTGCAAATTATTTGACCTTTTTTTTTTTTTTGCATGCGAGTCTCATCCCATTTTTTCAGACTCTGGTTTCGGCCGGCCGAAAGGTTCGGCCACTTTTTGGCCGAAACCGAAACTACGGCCGAAACCATGATTTTTGGCCGAAACTGGCCGAAACCGTAACCGAAACCGAATATACGGTCGGTTCCTACTGAATATTTCAAATTTTTAAGTATAATTTCAAAGAAGCCGCAATCGGGTCATTATTATTAATATAAATTACTCGTAATCTTATTAGATTAGAATCTTCTTTTTAAGGCAAATTTCTAATTGAAAATCTGTACATACTTTATTTTTATATTTTCCTAATTTTCCTAAAGTCCAAGGCTTTTTTTGACTTTTTATGTCAAGAACTGGTCATCCTATTCCATTAATATTCTAAATAAGTATTATAATTTCATAGTAAATTAAAATGGCATTAAAATAAATTTATTGAGATAAGAGAGATAGCTTGGATAATAAAATTTTAATTAATAAAATATAAAACTTATAAATTATGCAAAAATAAACATCGTTTCTGTAAAATCGTTTTAATTTTAATTGAAAATGGATGTAAAAGTGCGTTCGTTATCGGAGTAGAATGAATAAGGGGGAGGAAGGTTCATGGTACTTTACCAAATAAATTGCTACGCTAAATTATGATTGTTATTTTCAACACCGAATATAAACACATTCATTTAATTAATTAATAATTATTCTGGCCATAATTAATTAAATGACAACGTCATAAATATTTCAAAGACACGATAAGAATAAAATAAAAGCTGTCTTACCTTCCGATCTTTAAAAGGTTCCGACTGGCATTGATGCCTTAAGGAAGATTTTCCAGAAGAAGGACCATTCACTTATGTCGTAAACTGACCTGAAATTTAAAGTACAAAATTTTAATATGAAATATAAAATATACGATAATTATTTAAGAGCTAGTTAGATAATAATTATTGTTTAATTTTATTATATATCCTAAGTGTTTTACCTTTTGTAATTAAGTTTTTGAATTGCATTTAGTTAGTGGTAGGTTATTAGAGTTATTAGTTTCTTATTCAGTATTTATGTAAATCAAATGTTGGAAAAAAGATAAAAGAAAATAATTAGAAACTAAGGATAAATGGAAAAATAGTCAGGAAAATTTAGAAAACAAAAGTCAAACGAAAATTCAAATTCAAACCAAATATTTCTAACATCATGAAAATTTAATGAAAATGTTCAAATCACCGTTTCAAGTTGACACTAAAAAATTATTTTCTTTGGGAATTTCGGATGCCATTCAAAAACAAAGGATTTATTTTTTCAAAGTCCATACATTATATCACCGTTTTCCAAACTGGGGGCGCGGACTAGTCTAAGGGGAGGCGCGAATATTAGCAATTTTCTAAATGACTGCTAAAGTTTTTTTATTTTATTTAAGGTCTTTTTCGGCATCCCGTCTGTATTTATTGGTAGCCAATCCAATAGAAACAAATTTTTGCCGCATGAGACGAGATGCGTACCCTTGACCCCTAGCCCAGAAGGGAGAAGCTCTACCACTGAAATTATGACCCAAGAGCTGCTAAAAGAAATAATAAATAATATAATAGTTTATATTGATAAATTTTTTAGGAGTAAAAACTTTTGTTTATATTATTTTATAAAATGGAGGGGGGGGGCGTCATACGAGTAAATATTTTTAAGAGAGGCGTGGTAACAAAAAGTTTGAAAACCACTGAGGTAGAGTGTAGGCTTTATAGAATTAAATATTATCAATTAAGAATCAATAAAAAGTATCAAATGCCGAGATTCTGAAGCAAACGGAAAAGATCTAGAAAATGAGTGTTAACATTCATCTTTAAAAAAAAAATTGGTTTTTCTTTAAAATTCCTAGGAATAATTTACTATATGCTTCACTGCGCTTAGTAGTTTTTTATTTTTAATTTATATAATAGTCTACTCATTTTTTTTTTTTTTTGTTTTTTTTTTTGTTCTTATTGTATAAATGAGTTTCAAGTAATTGCCTTATTGATAGGCGATCTAAGAAGGGGAGAGGGGAGGCCGGATGGTTGGTTACAAAAAGAAAAGAGCATGAAGAAAATCTAAAAACAGGGAAAAACCTAGCGAAGGACGAATTTTGTATGAATCAGAGAAAAAAAAACTTGTAGTTTGAATTCCTATAATGCTTAATAATGATTCAATAATATTTATTATTTCGAACTCTTCTGGCCTGTCAATTTAAATTTTGCTATTAATAAAATTTCTCGAATTGAATGGCTGTAGATATTCAATTAGACGAAAGAGACGGGAGGAAGCCTTCCCGTGAAGAGCAGCCAGGTGAAATAAGAATCTTTATATTTTGTTGCCGTGCTAAACGCACTCATCCTCAGGTTTGGGAAACTTATGAACACCCCCAACTTCAGGAGGAACGTGGGAAAGAAGATGATCCCTTTTCAATTGGATAAAGACAATATAGATTTTTTAGTATCAATTTAACTGTCAGAAGCAAGAGACTTATCTAAAGAAAATAGATACAATTAAATATGGTCAGAAAATTTAATATTTACTAATATCAAAAAAAATTAAATTTAAAATATAAATAAAATTTAAATATAATTTAAAATATTTTTGGTTTGTAACATTAGATGGAAAATCAATTTTATTCTAAGGACCGACGACCAAAAATAAATAATTTTGCGTATTATCCTTTATTTATAGATATTTCAATCCCAGTGAGATGGAATCATCTTCAGTACAATCAGCAGATGTTTTGCAAATCGCTAATTTCTCCCATCCAATATGCAAGGGCGAATCCAGAGGTGTTTCTCGGGGGGGGGGGGGGTAATCTGGTGTGACCCCTTCGCATAGCACACTATTTTTTTCTTAATTTCGGTAATTTAAAGGCGCATTCTGTACTTGTTTGCCAGAATATAAATACAAATCAAATTTTTAAGTATTAATTTTAAAAATTTTTTTGCGAAAAAAAAGGTATTTTTTCAAATATCGGGAGGGGGGGGGGGTAATTACCCCCTTTACCCCCCCGATTCCATCTCACTGCGATAGAAAAATCTACAAATAAACGGATAATACGCAAAAGTATTTATATTTGACCTAGTTCGGATAATTAAAAGTTGTGTTCTGTGCTTGTCACACCAGATTTTTTGTAGTGACATATATTTAGTTTGCGACAATATATTAGAATTCAATCATCAGTAACTATTAGTACTCTTTGGCCCGATAAAAATTTATTTTCGTGCCTTAACTTTAATAGAAAATGTCAACATCGTAGCTCATTTACACTTTGCTTTGAATTTAAGACAAACAGACCATTTTGCGAGACCCACTTATTGAACTCAAGGAACCTCAAAACGTGTATTTCCATCAAAATATATAAGAGAAAGTAAAAATGAAATCACTCTCATTGGAAGTATTTAATAGGATTGGCAAATAAAAAAAAACTTTTATTTAAATTATTTTTCCTACTTTTTTCCTTTTCAAAAAAAAATAAAAGTAAAATGAAATTCAATATCATTTAAATATTAATGAATATATAAATAGGCCTTCATTAAAAAAAAATTCTTTCAAAAAGATTTCACCAAAGGAAATTTTTTTTTTTACGACTGTCATAAAAAAGGTTTATTAGCATGTAAATGATAATGTAAAGAAATCCCATCAGTTATAAATTATTCTAATTAAGTTTAAGTCAACGAATCAAAAAGATCTCCAAATATTTTTTAAGTCTTTTTAGGTATCGAATTTCAAAAATTTCTTTTATAATTAGGTGGCTCCAAGATCTATATATTGTTTGAAACAAACAGATACATGCGTAGAAAAATGGAATTATTTTTTGAAAATCTGACTAAATGCCGTGAAAAACAAAAAAATCATCTATTTCAATTGAATATTTACTCAGATTCTGGAGAATTTAAAAGATACGACAAATTTAAATACACTATAAAATAATTGAGTTTTATTATTTTTATAAAGGTAATTTCTTCGTGGAATTAACGTATTTAAGTGCAATTTTGTATAATTATACATCTTGCATAAAATATTATTATTTTTATGATAAAAACAAATTAATGAAAATCCTTTTTCTCAAGCCAAATAAATTAGTCTTTAATTAGGTACTACAAGCGGGAAAACGTTGGGCGCAATTAATTGCAGCTCTTCATCATCCACTCTAAAAAATTCATGTCAAAAATTCGATTTTGATTGATCTTCACGTTTTGAGGTCCCCTGAGTAAAAAAAGTGGTTTTCGCGACAGAGTACTAGTACTTTAGCGATGTACTTTTTCAGTTTTTTTTTTTTTTTTTTCTCAAAATTTGCTCCAACGATTTTGATTAAAATTCAAAAAATCAATTATTTTTTTAGATGCTCTTCGAAATGTCCTGTATATTCTCATTTTGCCATTGGGAAATCTTGTGAAAACCACTTTTACTCTTGTATTTCATAGTAAAGATAGAAGAAATGGTTGTCATGGTAACAAAATATAAATATTTTCCCATACTTAAAATTTAACATCTCAATTCAAATGTTCCGTACTGCCGGGGACTAAATATATGTCGACACGGAAAAATCTAGTGTGACAGCACAGAACACAACTTTCGATTACCGAAGGTAAGAGAAAGTTGCGTGCTGTGCACCAGATTTTTATCACTTTTAAATGCCAGAAAAAATTTTTTCAATTTTAATATCATTTTTATTTATAATAATGTTTCATATAAATCGATTCAAAGACGATGGAATGTATGAATGAACGAAAATACTTAAGGACACTTTTTGACTGTATTAAAACTATTGTGTTATAATGTGAATTCAAGGTTCGTGTAACCTCCAGACATCACCTAGTTGATGAAAAGCACTTTTTGTTGCCCTTCCAAGTGGGTCCAACTTTTGGTAATCTCCTTTTCGTCCACAGGAAGCTAACCGCAGCTGCCCAAAAAAGAAGAACAATGTGGAAAACAAGGGTTTTGATCAATTCAATGGCAATAGTTTTGCATATAGATACGTGAATTCATTTATCATTGTCCAAAGTTAATCAGGGGGATTTTCATAATTTTTTTATAGTGACTAGCTACCTGTACTAGTACATTGATGTGACTGGTATTATTAGAAAACATTAATAATTCATATTTTCCTTGCGAGCTTTAATATTTACTAGTATTAACACCCAAAATAAATTTAAAAAAAAATATTTAGTTGACTATTATTTTAAAAAAAAAAGGGTAGAATTTTACTTTTTTATTTTATTTAAGAACTTTTTTCGGACATCGGAAGGCTATTTGGACTTGAACCTATTTCAATTCAATTGAAAATATTTTTATCGCATGAGACGGGTCATGCGACTCTTTGTCCCACCTGTGTGATACATGCTGATTAAAGTTTTTTTAGTCTTCGAGATCTTAGGCCATTTAAGACTTTGATAGCAATTATTTTAAATAGGATATATGTGGTGTCCAGATTTGAAAAATTTGTGGCATCAATTCAAATGATAAGAGAGAAGCTTTAATTTATTTGGTTTGACTATTTATTATTAAGAACTTTGTTATTTATGATTTAAAAGTATCATATGCTTTTTTTGTTTGAAAATTTTTGTCCATATTAATTTCTCAATGCATAATTGGGCTCTAATTCCACTTCTCGATTATTAGAATAAAAAAAAGTAAAAAAAACGAACGAGTTTAAACTGGTTCTAATAGAAAATTAGGCGAGCCCCTGCAAATTCTCTGATACCTCCGAAATAACAGCTTGTCTTTTCCGG
>JAKCPI010012513.1:0-162154 GCA_023213315.1 Euborellia annulipes
TTTTATTCTTCATTTCAAACAAAACATTTGAAGTCTAACAAAGCTGTGAGTGTTATTTATTGGCGAGGCCAAACATCCCATGACCCCCGGGAATCGAACCCAGGATCTCCAGCCTTTCCGGGGCATAGGCGTGCTCAGTCCCTCGACCTACACCAATAACTCACTTCCCCTTATATGCATTTTATTTTAAAAAAATATTATTATTAGGAATTGTAATGTCTTGGCTAATTTTAATATCAGAAGGGTTTCTCTTTTTATTATTTTTAAGCAAAGAGATATTTTAATTAAAAAAAAAATGATCAATTTTAAATTAAATATAAAATCTTGGTTGAAATTTTTTTTTTTTTAATTAAAACCTCTCTTTCTCTTTAAAATAATATTCTAAAAAGTAGAATTTGAAAAATAGAAATAATAAAGTGCAAAGATAATTAATTGATCTTATTTAGCAATGAGAATGACTTATTTGAGTTTAAAAAAATTTATAAATAATAGATTTTAATACTAGAAATTACAGATGGTTTAAATGTCTAAAAAGGAAATTTTTTGTACATTATAAAGTTCTTTAAAAAAAAAATATTTGGATAAAAAAAACATTTAATTAGCGAAAGAAATTTAGAAAATCTTGCCCTTGTGATATTCCCTAAGGTTTATCATAAATATTTTGACGAATCATAAAATTACGGAAAATATTAATTCAATTGAATATAAGTTTGTATTTGCAAATGGCATAAGTTTCACTAATAGCTTTCATCGATTAAAATTTTTTTGTTCAATTATTGAAAAAAAATATTAGAATAAGTAAACATTAGATAAAAAAAAAATATCTTTTAAACATCTTAATTAAGCCTCTCTGTAATTTCTAATATTAAAACTTTATTTTTTTTTTACTAATTTAAATATGGTTTTCCCAAATAAATTGTTTTGAAATTAAAATTAATAATTTTTACTTTCTCTTACCCTATACAGATATATGAAAATTTTATTTTCTACTTTTTTCTAAAATCATAATTTATATATTCTAATTTATTTTAATAAGGCAAGGAATTTGGGGTCAAGTAAAACATTCATATAAAAAATATAATCTTTATTAATTATTTAAATACATGATAGAATAGGAAAGAGAGACAAATACAAATCTTTTAATTAATATAAAATAATACTTTTTCTTTGTTTCAGGATCCCCGTCTACCCCCGTCGCCGATCAACACGTCGCAGGTCATCTGAAAATAATAAAACATGCACATGAGTTGTCAGAGAAATGTCCATCTACTCTATATTGTAAGTAAAGAGAAAAAGAATTAAAATACTAATTTGCATTTGTTATTAGTAAAATAATCTATTTCAATAGATAAAGGACTTCTATCTATTTTATAATATTGTCATGAGTTCTTATACTGTACTATTAAGATTGCATGTATAACTATTTTGTATAAAAAAAAATGATGTATCAACCCTCAATCCCTAGCTAGATAATAAAATATATTATTTTTCTTTTTCAAGGTTTCATCAAGCTGACAAAATAAGGACGAGAGAATGGGTAAGGCAAGTAACATAATCTACCCTTAATAATATATATTATTAGTAGGCTATTTAATGATCTCAAGTTTCGTTTCTTATATTAAAGGGTGAATTTTAATTGAAATGAAAATTTTTATTAGTAGCCTAATTTAAATTTATTTAAAGTAATAGAAATATTTATTTCAATATTCTTCTATTAATAAAAAAAAAACTAATCTTGAGATTATTAATATTCTTTAATAAAATAGTCTACTAATAATATATAGTATCAGTAAATATTTAAATTAGGTTTAATTAATATTCTCATATTAAAATAATTGAAATTATTAATATTCTTGAATATAAATATTTTATATACTAGTGATAGGTAATAAGAAAATAAAATATTAAAGTCATGATTCAGGTATATAATAGTCTTTATTAATAAGTCATTATATAGTAATCTACTATGAAGGCAGACGATGTGATCAGTTTGCTGTCCACCTCCATCCCCGACCACCAACCCATGCGCGCAATTGCTTATATAGCCTTCCAGTCCCCACTCTCTGGCCCCTGGCGCATGCGCAGAGAGCTCGAGTCGACAGAAGGCGACGGCGGCGGCCGCCTGCCCCCTCCATGCCTGCATGCAGGCATGGAGAGAAGCAACGAAGCGGGTTGCCGGCTCTCTGCGCGCCAGGGGCGCTAAAGAGAATATATTTATTAAATATATTTCCATATTTAATAAATATATAAAGTCTTTAGCACTTATTCTGGTTTAAATTCCCTTGGATGAACCAAGGCAATGAGACTTGGATGTTCTTGGTCGAGCTTAAAGCCTTAAGCCCCCCCACCACGACAAGGTGACATCCTCGGAGGGGAATTAATAATATTATTATTATAAAAATAAAATAAATATTTGATTTAGAATTTAGAAAATCATTTATTTATTTTATTTCAATACTTACGAATTTGTATCTTCTTTTTATGAAAATATCTTTTGTAAATTTTAATGTATAATTAAATTTCAATAAAATCATTTATACCTTTATTTATTTTTTTTAATAGGTATTTCCTTTTTCTTTTTCCTCATCAAGTATGTTGATATGATAGCTGCAGTCGCTCTAAAAAACAAATTTAATAATAGAAAACAGATTTTTTCCTCCGGTACATCTAGGTAAATAAATAAAAAAAATGTATTAATAATTATTTTTATAATTATTGTATCTTCTTTCCTAAAAAAAAAAAATTTTATTATATATTTGGATGTAATTAATTTCAATAAAATATTTATCTTATAATTATTTTTTGACTAAAACTTGGCTTTTCTTCTCCCTCTTGGAAACCTGAAGGAAAATAAAAATAATCATTAAATAATTATTTATGAAATCTTAAAACTATCTGTTTTAATTAAGCAAAAAATTACTCTTATTTTCTTTTTATGAAAATTAAAAAATCAGTCCCAACTTACGCGATAGGCAATTAAAAAGATCGGAATATTAAAGAGTTGTTAAATAAATACAGTAGTTAAATTCATATATTAATTCTAGTGATAAGATTTAAACTTTCGACCGTTGGTTCTCGTTGAAACATTTTGTAAATTAAAATTAAATATACAAATTAAACACTAGGTTAGAGATAAAATTACATTCAGAATGTAATCACTTCTGATGATGACAAGGAATTGTCGAAATTCGTATCAAATGTTAATTTTTTAATTAATTAAACCTTTGAAACAAATAACCTAGTGTTTAATTTGTATATTTAATTTTAATTTAATTCTAGTGATCTTCAATTATGAAGCTGAAAATAAATTAAGGAATATTATATATATATGTATATATATATATATATATTTAACTAACTGTATTTATCAACAACTCTCTGATATGTTATTAAAATGAGGAACTGAATCATTAAACAAATATTAAATTTGATGGAGATTATAATAGGCCCTAATAAACTAGTTTAAAAAAAAAATACATGTTTTGAAGCTCCTATGTCCTACCCGGCAAGATCCAGATCGTTATTCTGGGAGCTATTCTTAGCCCAAATCCATTGATAGAATTCTGTCCTCACATTTTGCATACTCAACTACCTCCAGCACCTGGACTAATTATGAAACTACTATTCTTTGTTCTAAGAGACCTAATTTTAAAATAAGTTCAAAGATGAATTTTTTTATATTATCACTTGTTAGTCAAATTTTTTAAGAGTGTTCGGAAATAACGATGAAATTTGTCAAATAGATTCAAATTGAATATAAAAAAATAAAAATAGATGAACCAAGTTACAGCAATAATTAATTATTATTTAATCTTAATAATTAACATCCTTATTTAGTAACACTCTGGAAATTTTATAATTACCATTAAGATCCAATTAATAGTAAGAAAATAATGATGATATTGACTTACCAGGTGTTGTTGATTGGTGCAATGGTCTTGACCATTTATTAGGACATCTGAAGCCTTAGCCTCTCTTTTAAAAGTTTCATTTCTTCTTGCTTACTAGGCTTGAATACCATATAAAGGTGTAATTTGTTCAAATAAGATGTATATTTATATTTTACTGCATATAAAAGGAGATGCAAAAGTCATGACTCAAATAAACCTGAAACAAAAATAAAATATTTTAATTAAAATCTATTATTTAAATAATTAAAATAAAGATAATTTTATGGTACATGCCATGTGTTAATTTTATAGAATGATGGTTTATTAGGGCAGCTTGTAAGAATCTTTTTACTACTCAGGGTTCAATCCCAAATCAAGATGTGGTTTGATCTAATAAAATCTAGTCCTATTTTATCACAGATTCATGGCTCAATTCCATCTGAAACAAAAAGAAAAGATTTTATTAAAAATAAATAATGTTAATGCAGAGTAATTAAATTTTGTAAATTTAAATATTAAACAAGTTTGGCGTCGACATCGAATTGCTTGACATGAATCCAATACTTTATCTCTCTATATATTAACATATATAAAAGTTATATGGCCTAAGGCGAAAGTATTTAGTAACATTCTGGATAATATTGATAATATTTTTTAATATACTGTATATATACTTTCTTATATTGTGTTTTTTTCAATATAAAATCCAATTAAAAGAAAGAAAATAAAGATGATATTAAATTACTTACCAGGTGTTCCTCCCTCGATTTATTAGAATATCAATCTCTCTTCTTTTAAAAATTTTATTCTTATACAAATATTACAATAGATGAACTTATTGGATTGAATAAAGAGATGTCCATAGTTAAAATAAGATGTATATATATATATTTATCCCAAATTCAGAAAACGCAGCAGTCATTGTTCAATTCCACCTGAAACAAAAAGAAGTGAATTTAATAAGATCATATATTTAAATATAAAATAAAGATTTAGTAAAGAACTTGCCATGGGTTAATTTCTTTCTCGTGGCGATTTATTAGGACTCTTGAAGCCTCTCTCTTCTTTTAAAGGTTTTATTTTCATTTGAAATAGATAAATTTAAGAATAGGCCATTACATGATTTTGAGATCTGTTTATGACTAGTGAAATATTGAGATAGAATGGAGTCAAAACAAATTCAAGGCTTTGCAGTCAAAATGTGATTGCATTTCCAGGTTCGAATCCCATATCCTTTGCTCTAATTTGATATCTTTAGGAGACAGAAGTCTTGGCATTTTTGACTCAATTCCATCTGAAACAAAAAGAAAAGATTTTAATAAAATTGATTTATTTAAATATAAAATAAAAACCAGTTGTTTTTTTTTTTTTTTAATTTGTTTAAGGTCTATTGTGGTATTTACCCTGTCTTAATTAGTTCAATGTTCTTGACAATTTATTAGCCTCGTCTTCTCCTTTTAAATATTTAATCCTCTTTATTAAATAAAATAAAAAATGAGTGTAACACGATGCAATGTCCTTGTGGTTGGAGAAATTGGGATGAAGTGGAGTCAAAAAATATTGAAGACTGCAGTTTAAAACATGATAAGATTCAAGAAGACACAGAAGTCTTGGTATTTTAGGATTGAGTTCAATCTGAAACAAAAAAAAAAGATTTATATAAATAATTAAACATAAATTTAAGTTTTTTCTGCCTTAAAAACGTCAAAAAAAAACAAAATTTTATTGCAATTATCTAAACAAATGGCGTAATATTTATGAAGTATTTTATTTGTAATTTGCATTACTTATTTTCAAATAAATATTTCCTTAGGATTGATCAAATGCTCCATAAGGTTGTGAAAGGAAACAAGAGAATGTATATATATTTTAATTTAATCAATTGGCTAAGGCATCAAAAAACAAAATTTTATTCCAAATATTAATAGATTAATAACTTATATACATTCTGTTTCTTTTCATAATCAAAATATTTCCCTATGGGGGGGGGGGGGGGGGGGGGGGGGGGGTCTATTTTATTATATATATCGGACGAAATAAATAAATTCAAGTAAATATTAATAAACGTGTGAGTAGTTGAATCTTTAAAAAATATGAATTGAATTTTGACAGACAGACAATTGATAAAAATTTTGAATATTCATATATAATGATTAGATTATTTAATAAATTTGTATACATTGATGTGATAATTTAAACGAGATTAAAAAATTTAAAAGCAAATAATAGTATTAAAAATTTGACAAACAAAAGAACATCTAACCTAATGCATTTTGATCATCGATAGTATAAATTCTCTTATGGGATTTATTAAAATAATAATTCCGAATGATTATGAACACAATTCAAATAAATTACTAACCTTAATAAGATGAAATAACCGAGGTGAATTATACAAAGAATGATAGACAGCGTGATTGCATTGAGAACGTCCATGTTGGCTCGCCGGCTGTCAGAGACGATGGATGGAGACGATCAGAGATTAGATAGAGAGAAACGTCATTCAATATCTAAGAGATAGAGGAGCCACTGAGGTGTTGAATTTATTCAAAACTTCTTGATTTTACTTATACCTAGGAAAAAAAATAAATATAATTAGTGTATAAAATTAATATAATATAATAATAATTACTATTAATTTTAAATTTAAAAAATATTTTAATATTAGGCATGGGCGTAGCCAGAGGATGGCAGGGGACCCCCTCCTATCCCGAGGGTTGTCCTGAAAATTTTTTAATATATATACTTTTCCAATTGGGATTTTTTTTTAATGAGCTTATATAAGGAAATAATTATATTTAATAAATAATTAATAATATATGTTTTTTTTAATTGCAAACCCCCTCCTCTCGTCCTAACAAATGGTTGCCCTCCCTAACAAGATGTCTGGCTACGCCCATGGCTGCAGTCGCTCTAAAAAAACAATAAAAACAAAATTAATAATAGAAAGCAAATTTTTTCCTCCGGTTTTTCACCAACTTCCCGTTGGAATTTTGAAACGAATTTTGCAGTCTTATTGAGGACGTTGGGGAAAATCGAGAAAAAATAGTCGGACTTCCAAATTCTTAAGAGGGGTCGCAGAAACTCCAGAATTTGCCCATTGGAAAGTATTGTTTTGCTCTATGAAAAATTAAATCTATTTAAATAGAATAATTTTTTTTATTTTTAATTTGTTTAGTCTTTCGACATCTAAGGGAATTTCAAATTTCTACTTGTAATATTTTTTAAGATATTAACACGAACATGCATATATAATGACATTCCCGCCCCTAATTTGTGAAGGGGTGGAGATAAAAATACAAATTAATTCTCATCGAATAAGTTCAAATAGAGGAATATTTTGGCCCAATTTCAAATTTCTACTTGTAATATTTTTTGAGTTATTAACACGAACATTAACATATGAGATGTTCACCCCTAATTTGTGAAGGGGTGGAGGTAAAAATATAAATTAATTCTCATCGAATAAGTTCAAATAGAAGAATATTTTGGCCCAATTTCAAATTTCTACTTGTAATATTTTTTAAGATATTAACACGAACATCTGTAGGCCCTCGAGCTTGGCCTTGTTGGTAGCGGGCCTGCCTTGTATACCAAGGGTCGAGGGTTTGGATCCCAGGCAGTCCGATGAATTTATTTAATCCATTTGGTCCCCAATATATATATTTTCATAATAAGGGTTATCGCTTAAAGTTTTATATGGCCTAAGTTGCCGAAAAGACTGTGTGTATGTGTATGTGCGTGTGAATGGGAAAAAGTTTAAGTGTTAAAAAAAAAAAATAATAAAAATAATTTTGTATTTAGTGATATAAGTAAAAGCAAACCCTAAAAGTTTTAAATTATTAGAAAATAATAGTATTGTACTCACAATAATATCTGTACTTGGATGTGCTGCGTTTCAGTTGCAATAATAATGGAGCTAGTGACCTGTGAAACAAAGAGAAAATTTTAATTAAAATTAGAGACTAAGTTTATTTCAAGAAAATATTGTAAATATGCCATGGCCAGGTACTGTACATAAATTTATGCACCTGATCATCGCATACTGTGTAGGCATATATATTTAATATTATTATATAAGAGTTTGATTCGACAATGTATAAAATCCACTATGACTCTTTCATAATGACTTATCCCTTATACCAGCTCTGAAGATGGTTCAAACACGGAACCGAAACGTCAGCTGTGTGAATTAAATAAATAAAGAAAAAACATCATCTCATTTTCTACCCTCTTATTAATATAACATCACAGCTATAAATTACTTTTTACTTTCTCTTACCTATATGTATCTGTTAATATACATATGTATATAGAGAGAAAGTAGGATTCATGTCAATTTCGATGTCGAGATTTTGATGGATATACACGTTTTGAGGTCCCTTGAGTCCAAAAAAGTGGTTTTCACTACATGATCTGTCTGTGTCTCTGGTGTTAAATTTAAAGCATGAAGGAATTGAGCTATGATGCTGAAATTTTATATATAAGTTAAACATCCCCCCGGGAGCGTGAAAATAAACTTTTAATCAAAATCGGCCAAAGAGTACTAGTACTTTACTGATGTACTTTTTCAGTTTTTTTTTTCGATTTTCTCAAAATTCGCTCTAGGAACCGACCGAATATTCGGTTTCGGCCAAAAATCCTGGTTTTGGCCAAAAAGTAGCCGAAACCTGAGACTGAAAAGAAGGAATGAGACTCGCATGACAAAAAAGGTCAAATGATTTGCAAAAGCAGAAAAGGTGCGGAAAAAAATTTAGTCTCCCTAAAAAAAAGGTAAAATGATTTTCACGGGAGGGAAAAAATATTCCGCAGGGCGGGAAAAATTTCAAAAAAAAAAAAAAAAGGTAAAATAATAATAATTTTTTATAGGAAATACAAGTTTCGGTTTCGGTCGGACCCTAATTCGCTCCAACGATTTTTTTTTAAATTCATAAATCAATCATTTTTTAGATGCTCTTTAAAATGTCATATTCTCATTTTGCCATTGACATCTTCTGAAGACCACTTTACTCTTGCATTTCATAGGAAAGATAGGAGAAATGGTTGCCATGGTAACAAAATATAAATATTTTCCCACACTGAATTCAAATGTTACGTACTGTCGGGAACTAAATATATGTTGACACGAAAAATCTGGTGTAACAAGCACAGAACACAACTTCCGATT
The DNA here is from genome assembly GCA_023213315.1 of Euborellia annulipes. NCBI lineage: Eukaryota > Metazoa > Arthropoda > Insecta > Dermaptera > Anisolabididae > Euborellia > Euborellia annulipes. Next base: position 9,058 of record JAKCPI010012513.1, read on the forward strand.
ACCGAAGGTAAGAGACTGTTGTGTGCTGTGCGACAGTCCCAGATTTTTCTAACAAATATTTATTATTGATGGTAGAGAAAGTATTTTTTTTCGACAGGGGCAGACTACCTCTTCTACAACAGTTACGCCATTGTCTGAGTAACATTTTTGTAATAAACTCATAAGAATTTCCTTTTTGTGTTATTTTGAATAAAATAATTAATTGGAATTTTCCATGATTCTTTTCTTTGGATGAATTGGTTTTCACAGCCCAGCAAACATCCGGCCCTTAGATCCTCATTACAAATTCTATTATTATATCCCTTAGATCCTTTGATAATTGCAAATTTAAAGAAAAAAAATTCCCTGCCCGATTCCCCATTGATTGGTGTTGAGTAATAAATAACATTGATGGGGAGGGTGAGTTCGTGGTTAAGATCAGAGTTAAGAATGGGGTGGAAAAAGAATGAATGTGACGTCACGTGTGTGTGTGTTGTGGAATTAAGAGGGAAGAAATTGGGCATTGCGCATGCGTAGAATGTATCAAATTGTGGGTGGGTGTTTCTATCTCTTTCTATGTGCGCCTGGTCGATAGGCGATGAGAGGCGAGAGGCCAGTGCCGATTTGGGCAGAGGATGCGGAGCATACGTTATGGTGCCACCACTCTACCGTCAGGTCTCCTACTCCTAACCATCGTGCTGGTCGTCGTCACCTCATCTCTCGCTTATATAGGTAAATTACTATTTAATATTAGTCAATTACCATCGCAAATGTGTTGTCAACGTCAAAGGTGAGTTGAATTTTTTATTGAATGCGAAAAAAAATTTATTTCACATAATTTTGGATATGTCAAGATTTTTTGGTCATTTTTACTTTCTTATATGTAATATATAGAGAGAAAGTATATGCGGTCATGTCAAAAATGTCAAGATTTTGATGGATATACACGTTTTGAGGTCCCCTGAAAAGTGAGTCCCGCATATTGGCCTGTGTGTGTGTAACGATTTTAAGCATGAAGGAATTGAGATACCAGATTGAAATTTTATATTTAAGTTAGGTACCCCCCTGAGACGTGAAAATATGCTTTTGAACAAAATCGGCCAAAAAGTACTAGTACTCTACTGAAGTACTTTTTCAGTTTTTTTCGATTTTCTCAAAATTGGCTTTGACGATTTTGATTAAAATTTATAAATCAACTATATTTTAGAAGCTCTTTAAGAAGTGTATCAGTAAAATTTTTCGTGAAACTTGTTTTAAGTATACTTTACTGATGTTGTATTTCAGTTTTTTCAAATTCACTTTTCGGCTCTTCCTTCCATAGAGCCAATATTAAATCTCTATGGGGATTTGCATGTTAATTTCGATTCAAAAGGGGGTCCCCTTTGAAACTTTTTACAAATTTAAAAAAATTTTCCACTTCTTATAAAATTTTGTAATTATTTAGGATTCTCTATTGAATACCAAATGGTTTAAATAGAAATGCCATTTGGACATGAAATGCCTCTCTGTATATTTTGTAAAATGACCATCGTTAATAGAATAAGGGAGGTTTGTTCAGAATGTCTGACCTATGTTCCTTGGATAAATAAATCTCACACAATAAATTTGCGCTGAGTAATAGAGAAGTTTTTGAATATTAATACCTCCAATAAATAGATGACTAGAAAATTAAAATGCCACTATGGATAAATTATTCCTGCCAATTTCCAAAACTTAGGATTTGAAGAACACGAAATAAATTCAGGGGAGGGGCATCAAATTTGCGACGGTTCTCTATTATGATAATTCATTGTATAATCAGACGAAAAATCAAATTAATATTTTAATAGTTTTACGATTATATCTTAAGCCATGAAAAGAAACTCACGCGAGGGTCGCAGGTTTTTCTTTCAAGGGCTTAAGATAATATCTTGGAAAAAAAACTTTTAGTAATTTTTAATAATAAAAAAAATCTATTAATGAAAGAGACCGAAATGAAAAAGCATATTTTTTTTTTCTCCAAAACTCTCAACCTTTTAGGCAGAATCGGAGTCAAAAACCTTTTTAGGGGAGGGGGTGAGTTTAAAGGGAAGGTCATTGTAGTCTGATGAATTAAAACAAAATATATATTACTTTCTCTTACCTCCATATATGTTAATATATAGAGAAAGTATTGGTTTCATGTCAAAAATTCGATGTCGAGATTTTGATGGATATACACGTTTTGAGGTCCCCTGAATCCAAAAAAGTGGTTTTCGCGATCTGTGGATGGTGTGCTCAAATTTAAGCATGAAGGAATTGAGCTAGGAGGTTGAAATTTTATATTTAAGTTAGGCACCCCCATGGGACGTGACAGGAAGCTTTTGAACAAAATCGACCAAAGAGTACTAGTACTTTACTGATGCACTTTTTCAGTTTTTTTTCGATTTTCTCAAAATTCGCTCCAACGATTTTTTTTTAATTCAAAAATCAATTATTTTTTAGATTCTCTTTAAAATGTATAATCTCATTTTGAAATCTTCTGAAGACCACTTTACTCTTGTACTTCACAGAGGAGATAGAAATGCTTGCCATGATAACAAAATATAAATATTTTGCCATACTTATAAATTTTATATCTTGAAAATCGAATGAACCGTACTGTCGGAAACTAAATACATGTCGACACAAAAAATCTGGTGTGACGAGCACAGAAAATAACTTTCGATTACTGAAGGTAAGAGAAAGTTTTGTGCTGTGCGACAATCACACCAGATTTTTTTTATTTAATATTTATCTCCTCAAACCTACCGATTTCAAATTTTTCCTAACTTAGGTTCCGCAAAAGGAGAAATGTTCCGCGGGGCGGGAAAATTTTCGTGTCTCTAAAAAAAAGGTAAAATGATTTTCATGGCCAGGAAAAAATTTTTCCGCAAGGTGGAAAAAAAACTTTGGTTCCGCAAAAACAAAATTTTTCGCAGGGTGGGGCGAAAAAAACGCCCTCGGGTTGGTGTAGTGGCTAGCGTGCTGGCCTTGTATACCAAGGGTCGCGGGTTCGGATCCCAGGCAATCCGAGGATTTTATTTAAGCAATCTGGATACAAAATGGCTTAAATAAGAATGCCTGGACCCCCAAAAAATATATATTAATAAATTACGAGATTCGTTTAAGTCTTAAATGGCTTAAGTTGCCGCAAAGTCTGTGAGTATGAGTGTGTGAATGGGAAAAAAGTGTGTTAAAAAAAAAAAAAACTACAAAATTAAACAATTAAAGTAAATATCTTTTGGCCAAAATTGAGTACCTATTAGTAAGTAAATTTTAAGAATCCCCCCCTCCCCAAGAAAAAGTTGAAATGACGCCACTGCACTCCCCTTGTCTATTTACACCAATTTCAAAGGATAGTGGAAGTATATATAACTTTGCCAAGGACCCCTATCTTCTTAATCAAATAGCGACACCAGTATAATAATTCCAAAATAAATTTGTTTGTTACAAAACTTTTATCATTGAAGAAGCTCGTAATTCGCCCTCATGTTTATAGTTATTAATCATTGTTAATTAAATGTTGAATTTATATACTATTTATTTATTTAAAAGTAACGCATCAAAAAATAGCACCCAAGCGTGTCATTATTCCAATGTTCTAGTTCTATTATAATATTCAAAGAATGACGCATCATGTCATGTCAGTCCGTCAGTCAACTCAAGAGCAACAGTATGAATTTTAATAAAATTCGTTATACAGCTTTTTAATGTATATTTGAACATATGCACAGACGCCGTCACAACGGCCTTGCCTGAGTGTGGAGCTTTGAGCTTAGTCAACCAAACCAATTTTTAAAATAAATAATTTTTTTACTTTCTCTTACCTCTATATATATGTTAATATATATATAGAGAGAAAGTAATGGATTAATGTCAAAAATTCGATGTCGAGATTTTGATGGATCTTCACGTTTTGAGGTCCCCTGAATCTAAAAAAGTGGTTTTCGCGACATATTCTGTCTGTGTGTGTGTGTGTGTGTGTGTGTGTGTGTGTTCAATTTTAAGCATGAAGGAATTGAGCTATGAGGCTGAAATTTTATATTTAAGTTAAACACCCCCCGGGACCAGAAAAATAAGCTTTTAATCAAAATCGGCCAAAGATTACTATTACTTTACTGATGTACTTTTTCAGTTTTTTTCGATTTTCTCAAAATTCGCTCTAACGATTTTGATTAAAATTCAAAAATCAATTATTTTTTAGATGCTCTTTCAAATGTATATTCTCGTTTTGCTCTCAAAATTGTTTGAAGCACACTTTACTCTTGTGCTTGGTAAAGCATTTTGGTCAAACCTCCTATCTCCGGCATTTGTGGAGCGATTGTACAATGAGAACCTACAAAAATAAATGTTGACTGCTTGAAATAAATTTTGGTTATTTTCAAAATTTTAATTTCATATTTGGTTATTTTATACACAAGAGAGAATCCTATTTCATAAGAATTGGAAATTTTCTTTTAAATGTGTAAAAAGTTCCAAAGGGGATCGGATCCCCTTTTGAATCGAATATGACATGCAAATCCCCATAGAGATTTAACATTGGCTCTATGGAAGGAAGAGCCGAAAAGTGAATTTGAAAAAACTGAAATACAACATCAATAAAGTGTAATTAAGACAATTTTCTCGAAAAATTTTACTGATACACTTTTTAAAGAGCATCTAAAATATAGTTGTTTTAAGAATTTTAATCAAAATCGTTAAGGCCAATTTTGAGAAAATTGAAAAAAACTGAAAAAGTACTTCAGTAGAGTACTAGTACTTTTAGACCGATTTTGTTCAAAAGCTTATTTTCACGTCTCAGAGGGTGCCTAAATTAAATATAAAATTTCAATTTCGTAGTTCATTTCCTTTATGTTTAAAAATGTTCACATACACAGACCAATTTGCTGGACCCACTTTTTTGTACACAGGGGATCAAAACATCATTTTCATCAAAATGTAGACATCGAATTTTCGACATGATCGCAATACTTTCTCTCTATATATTACACATATAGGTAAGAGAAAGTAAAAAGAAGACCCGAGATAAAAGCGTCCTCGACGCCAATGGAAAAGTTCATGTCTATGAACGATAGTCCTGTCCCATATCACAGAACCAAATTACGGACCACACAAACCAAAATTTTGAATTGAGAAATATAAATGTAGTTATCTTTTTTTCTACATGCTAAAATTCCAAATACTATCTAAACCGTTCTCTATTAAAAAAAAACCAATATTTTTTTTTTTTCTTTTTCAAAATCTCAAAAATATAATACAATAGTTTCGGATCTATTGGGAATGAGCTTTTTTATTAAAATCATCCATGGAATAAGGCCTTCAAATATATTAGCATTCAATTATGAAACATAGAAATTTGACTTAGTAGAGGGGTGGTTAAATGGGCAGGTGCTCCAAATGGAACGCTGTCTTTATTTGCATATTAACTGGAACTGGTATCGTACGTTTGCGACCGACAAATGACGACTTCCCGATTTATTTTAATTTTAAAGCTAGGCACAACAACCAGGGCTGTATTTCTAAATAGGCTGAAAAGGCTGGAGCCTATAGCGGCAAAAAATAGAGGGGCGACGGATTGACAATTTACATTGTTAAACCGAAGTTGGCAATTCCAGATATATAAAATAAAAAAGAGGGGATAAAAAAAAGCAAAAATGATTTTGGAAAAAATTCCGAAAGGCGGCAAAAATCATGCTTCTCTAAAAAAAGGTAAAATAATTTATAATTTTCACGCGAGGAAAAAATTATTATCCGCAAGGCGGCAAAAATTTTGCTTCCCTAAAAACAAAGGTAAAATAATTTTCATGATTTTCGCGGAAGAAAAAAAATTTCGTTCTCGAGGGGGCAAAAGGGCTTTAACCTATAGGCGACATACTCTTAAATCCGGCCCTGACAACAACGCTCATTAAACAACAAATTGGTAAATTATTAAAGCAAAAATTTCTTTTTAAATCATAATTAAACTTTTTTTTCAGAGAAATTTTTTCATTTCCAGTCTCTCTAGAGTTTTTAAGGAATGATTTTAATATTTTATCAGACTATACATAGCCGACAAAATTGGCTTTATAAATAAAAAACAAAAAATCCCCTCAGGGACAATTGATCTAATTGAAATAGAGAGAGAGAGAGAATGAATAAAAGAGATCAACTTCTCTCCTCTAATTCAATCAAAATTGACGGTTTGATGTTCTGTTTATTTGTATAATCATCAATGAATGTGTTTTGGCTCTACTATTTTGCAAGGATTGCAAATTGAGGTCATTTTGGGCTAATGAGGAGGCGGGAAAGGGGGTTTAGTCAATTCGAAATAGCATCCGAATGACCTCTCTATTTGTCCACTGTGCTGTAACGCTTGGAAGTTGGTGGGGGGAGAGAGAAAAAAAAGTCCTTTTCAAGCATTGATAAGTCATTTCCTCTCTATTCAGATTACATTCTACTCTATTATGGTATCTTTCGTCCGTGTTTTATACTACATAATGAATTTACTTCCCCTAAATACTTTCTTTATCTTCTCATTTCTTTCGATAAAGAGAGATTAAATTTCTAAATTTTCATTCACTCATATAAGCTTATTATAATTATTAAGCCAAATGCTAATTCCAAGTAAATCTGGTGTGACTGGTCGCACAGCACACAATTTTCTCTTTCCTTCAGTAAGAGAAAGTAGTGTTCTGTGCTTGTAACATCAGATTTTTTGTTTAGTTTCCGCCAATATATTAAAATTCAAGATGAAAAATTTATAAACATGGGAAAATATTTATATTTCCTATGTAACGAGAAAACTGGCTTCTCCAGGAAACATCAATTAACAAAAACAACAATTGAGTAATAAAAAAATTGTATTTAATTCAATATTTTATAAACATTTATTTAATTCACGGTCGTTGGCTTCGCTTCAACGCCGGTATTGGGGTGTACAGAGTATCTGCTATTTCGCATCTTTGAGATTACCAAAAGCATTGATATTTATTAAAAACATTATTGAAAAATATTGCCAGATTTGATTTAAATAAAACAATTAGAGTTTATAGTTTGTTATATGCGAGTTTAGTTTAATAAAAATAAAGGAAAGGGGAAAACATTGATGGACTCATCTGATGTTGAGGCAGCATCCTCTCGGTCCAGACTGGAACACTGCTGGGCTCGGAAGGTCTCGTTCGAGGGCCCGCGGCCATGGTTAGCCCGTTTCGAAGAAGACGCCGTATTTGATAATTGGAGCATCTCCAACTGGATAATGGTCCAGGGAGATTATTGGTGAAGTGCAACACTACTATGTGTTTGCTGAGGGGGAGGCTGAACCTCATAATAAAACTTTGGGATGTACCAAGAGCGGAGGTACATGCGATGTGCATGATATGGCGTCCGGGCGATGAGTGAATTAAGAGAGCGCCCCGGGGGTTTGCATAGGCTTGTAGGGGGCCTCTTTGTTTTCCACACGGATTCGCATATATAAAAAAATTAATTAATTTAAATAATAAATTTGAATTTATTATTTTTAAATAAATCTGTTTGTTGAAATATTAAATTAAATAGAAATAATTGGGAATTTTATAAAATTAAAGAGATAGTTCATTAATAAAGGATTTAAATATTTGTAAATATAATTAAATTAATTTGGGGGTCCAGGGACTGACATCATTCTAATTACTCCATGCTTTGGTGAAAACTTAATCTTCTAATTTATAATTGGAAAGCCGGGAAATGGTTATACCATTACAGTACAATAGTAAAGTGGTCGTTAAAAGATTTCAATGGCAAAATGAGAATATACATTTTGAAGAGCATGTACAAAATAATTGATTTTTGAATTTTAATCAAAATTTTTAAAGCGAATTTTGAGAAAATAAAAAAAACTGAAAAAACTACATCAGTAAAGTACTAGTACTTTTTCGCCAATTTTGATCAAAAGTTTATTCTCATCTCCTAGGTGGGTGTCTAACCTAAATTAAAAAATTTCAACCTCCTAGCTCAATTCCATCATGCTTTAAATTGAACACACAGACAGACCATGTCACTAAAACCACCATTTTGGATAACATATATAAAGGTAAGAGGAAGTAAAAATCTGCGGAAAGTAGCATGGAAAATCCAACTATATATGACACATTTTGCGAGGCCCACATTTTGGCGCTCAGGAGGTCTCGAAACGTATATTTAAATCAAAATCTCGAATTTTTGAGAATGCTCTGTTTGAAAAAGTTAAATAATTTTGTCAGGTCTAATTTTTTCCATTTCAAATTTTTTTTATTTTTATTTAATTCGTTTTTAAGGTCTTTTTTTTGGAATCAGATTTATTTATTTTAATATCCAATTCAATTGAAATAAATTTTGTCTCCTGGGAAGGGATGCATGTGAACCAGAAGCCAATGCTCTCTTTACCGCTGAACCGGTCATTTCATATGTCAGACTTCCTCTGCATGAGATTCAATAAAGAGAAGAAAATTCGTTTTACCCTGGCGCTACGGGTAAGGGTATTCTTTTGCTTGCTAATTTAGAGACATTATTTTTCGTAAATAATATTGAAATAATTGTTATAATTTTATTTACAATTGAGTGGAGAAGACTTAATGATGCGTTGTGCTTGTGAAAATGTTCTTGTTGGATATCTCCGTTTTGTTTTCTTTTAAATTGACAACATTCTTCATTAATCATTTTATTAAATCTTTGCTGAATATGCATTGACTGAATTTGCTTTCGAGTGTTTGAAAGTTTCTTCTTTGGCCATATTCAAGTAAATAAATTATTTCTGTAATTTTTTTTTTTTTTTCATTGTTTTTTCTTGTATCCTTTGAAATTTTTTATCTGCACATTTTTTATCTGCATTTCCTTTATATAATTTTTTATGCTGATTCCGAAACAGTGGCGAAAGAAAAAAGACATTTATTCAAATAAAAGTCGATGAGAAGGAATAAGAGTTGGCAGCGAAGATCGAGTTTATTTAAAATACCAGAAATGAGACATCTCTGTCTAGCTAATTTTCGGTTATTAGAAAAATATAAATCTTTTGTAGGAAAATGAGTAATTCGGATTAAACTGCACACGGAAAGGGAAAATTTCAAATCCATCCAAACGTGGCATAAAAGTGGGGGTAACCTCAGGGCCGGAACCAAGAGATTTTTTAGGGGGGCAAAATTTAATTTTCCGCCCCCTCAAAATTTTCTATACAAAACTCATATCATTTTACCTTTTTATAAGTAAATCTTTCTTTAATTGCCACCCGGGGCACACGCACCCACTGCCGGCCCCCCCCCTAGTTCCGGCCCTGGGTAACCTCGGCGCAGAGAATCAAAAGACTCAAAGCCAAATGTCGATAAAATTAAAAATTTTGACAATTTAAACTCTCTAAAATAGCTTATTTATATATTCATACTAATATATTTATTTACGAGTCAACTCACAAGGTATTTATAATTCCTCTTATTTGTTAAAATATATTTGAAAATTTTCACAATAATGTCTAGTATTCTGTGTGATTTAGCTCTGAAGATGGTCTTAATCAAGACCGAAGCTTTAATAAATAAAATACACAATAGCTGCTATTCTTTTTACTTACTCATCATTAAATTTTTTCCATTTTGTGATTGATTACGCCGAATCTAAAGATAAAACCATCTCGCCAAATAATATTTATCTTAAACAAAATATTTGAATTATAGTCTATAGTGCGTTGTTTCCCAACTATTCCAAACAATCAAAGTCGGTCAATTATTTAGAGTAAACGTCTTAAAAAAACGTTCGCATTACCTTTCTAAGTTTGAAATCCTTTCTTTTTAATATTAATTTGATTTTCTATTTGATCAATAAAGTTTGCCATGCCGTATTATATTATAATATAGATTCGTAGATACGGTGATAGGATGGATTAATCTAATTTTAATGACGTATTTCTTTAACCCATCTAAAATTCGGTCCTTGGTCCCCATTACTTCGGGTGAGAATATCTCTACTTTTCTACCCCAATGCAGACTTTTGCGGTCGGCAATTTCCGTATCCACAGTTATCCGATTAACATTTGCCTCTTCATAGAATGATCGTGTGTTCTTTTTTTTTTTTTTCTATTTTGAGATCTCTTTTTCTGAACTTGAATTTTTAATAGATAGTTAAATTTAGCCTTGGAATATTGATTGACTGTTAAAAATAGCAAAGCTAGAAATATACAAACTATTTGAGCTAATCAATGTTAGGTCCACACCTTCAGTTCTTTGTCTGTCTCTTCCTTCGTCTTTTCAACAGGCGTCAGACCGAGTCTCGGGTAACTCATGGTCGTCATTTACGTATTCACTAGATGTGAGCCCTTGAGTAAAATTAAAAAAATAAATGATGAAGAAATAAAAAAAACTAGTTGTTTATTGATGGCTGGATATTATGATATGTGGATGTGATATATGGGCAGCCAAGGCGAAAAATAAAATAAAAGTCTGGGGTCGGGCACAGTGGAATAAAAGAATGGGGGAAAAACAACTAATATTAATCTCTATATAATAAGATATTCAAATATAAAAATAAAGGATTATCCTCTCTAATTATAAAATTAGTTTAAATATACACACTAATAAAAGCAAATTTAATTCATTTGACCTCGAAACAGTAAAGAGAATTTTTCAAGAAAATATAAATTTGTAAAAACGTTGCTACACTGCCCTAACCTGACAACTTGACATCATTTTTGTATGTATCTTAACTATTCTAATTTTGTTAATTAACTCTTGTGTAAAATATATTATAATAAAATTGTTTGACTGATCGTAGGTTCTGATGAAGAGTGCGATCGGCACTTGAAACGTCGGCAAAAAATAGACTTTTATTTTATTTTTCGCCTTGGCTCCATTTGAAAGAGCATCTAAAAAATAATTGATTTTTGAATTTTAATCAAAATCGTTAGAGCGAATTTTGAGAAAATCGAAAAAAACTGAAAAAGTGCATCAATAAAGTACTAGTACTTTTTGGCCGATTTTGATTAAAAGCTTATTTTGTCGGTCCCGGGGGGTGTTTAACTTAAATATAAAATTTCAGCCTCCTAGCTCAATTCCTTCATGCTTAAAATTGAACACACACACACACCCACAGACAGACCATGTCGCGAAAACCACTTTTTTGGATTCAGGGGACCTCAAAACGTGAAGATCCATCAAAATCTCGACATCGAATTTTTGACATGAATCCAATACTTTCTCTATATATCATACTTATATATAAAAGGCTAAGAGGGTGTCCGATGTGTGAAACAACCAATCAGGCCTCAGGGATAGCGCCATAGTAACAAAATATAAATATTTACCCATGTTTACGATTTTTTTTATTTATTTACATTTTGAATTCTAAAATATCGGCGTAAATTTTTTGTCTGTGTACCGGGAGAGTCCCGGAAAGGAAATGATTCACAAAAAATCTTAAGTTCATGAATAATTAACCGCTAAAATAATCTCTACATATAAAAATGAAAAGGGAAAATGTATGTACCGGTATGTATATAAGTAGGAACCGACCGAATATTCGGTTTCGGTTACGGTTTCGGCCAGTTTCGGCCAAAAATCATGGTTTCGGCCGTAGTTTCGGTTTCGGCCAAAAAGTGGCCGAACCTTTCGGCCGGCCGAAACCAGAGTCTGAAAAAATGGGATGAGACTCGCATGCAAAAAAAAAAAAAAAAGGTCAAATAATTTGCACTTGAGGGAGAAAAAAATTTTAGTCTCCCTAAAAAAAAGGTAAAATGATTTTCACGGGAGGGAAAAAAAAATTCAAAAAAAAAAAGGAAAAATGAAAAAAAAATTTTATAGGAAATACAAGTTTCGGTTTCGGTTACGGTTTCGGCCGAAACTAAGGTTGAGGCCGAATATTCGGTTTCGGTTGAAAATCTTGTTTCGGTCGGACCCTATATATAAGTAGGCGAGCAAGGGGGTCCAGGGGGCGCAGCCCCTGGCTAGACGGAAAGACCCGCCGAAGGCGGGGCTTTGCGTCTAGTATTTTACATATATACATAGGTAAGAGAAAGTAAAAAAGATATAAAATTTATAAACATGGGAAAATATTTATATTTTGTTACCATGGCTCCTATCTTTTCTATGAAGTACAGGAGTAAAGTGGTCTTCAGAAGATTTCAATGACAAAATGAGAATATAGACTATATTTTAAAGAGCATCTAAAATATAATTGATTTTTGAATTTTAATCAAAATCGTTGGAGCGAATTTTGAAGAAAATCGAAAAAAAGTGAAAAAGTGAATCAGTAAAGTACTAGTACTTTTTGGCCGATTTTGGTCAAAAGCTTATGTTCACGCCCTAGGTGTATGTCTAACTTAAATATAAAATTTCAATCTCCTAGCTCAATTCCTTCATGTTTTAAATTGAACACAGACATGCAGACAGACAGACCATGTTGCCGAAACCACTTTTTTGGTTACAGGGGACCTCAAAACGTGTATATCCATCAAAATCTCGACATCGAATTTTTGACATGAATCCAATACTTTCTCTCTCTATATATTAACCTATATAGAGGTAAGAGAAAGTAAAAAGATGGGAATTTTTCAATCAACGCTCATTACAAAGTCAATATATCGTTTAAGATAGCAAATTGGCGAGATGCGTTTGTGCTCAAGATTGGGCAAAATTGCACCCCCTGGAGTCCACCCGCCGCGAAAGCGTGTTGGAAATATTTTTCTGAAATGATTCTTAATTCGGACTTGGACACGAAATATTGGTTAATTATATGGTATACTATATTTAATATTAACAAAGAATTTTTTTAAATTTCTTTAAATATTAAATATTTAAATGTAACGATTTATTCTTAAGTGAAAATAATTACCTGACAAAATCAGAATAAGAAAGAACTGCAATTGCAATAGAATGGAGAAAAAAATTTGAAGAGAATAAATAAAAATTCTAAATTTTATGAAATTTACGCAAGAGTTAAAAAAAAAAATTGGTTGTATCCCTATTTATTCCTGGGTTCTCAGTGGCATATTCAAGGAGGAGAGAGGGGGCAGGAGAGATCAAAAAGCCTTCTCAAATAAAACAAAAAAGCAATGTAAAAATTACTTATTGTACCTCACTTTTAATACCCTTCCAAAACGAAATCCTGGAGGTGACCCTAATGCCGATACTCAAATACGATCAAAAAGAAATGAAAATATTCCAAGTAAATTATTTGTTAATCCTATTTCACTCTCTTAAAAATTAGCTATTTATTAAATAAATTCCTAGCCGAAGTTTTTGTAAGATTTTTTTAAAATATTCTAATTTCAATTACCTATATATAAAACAAATATAAGATGCTCTTTTAAGAGGCCAAAGTTATTTAAGTGTTTTTTTTTTTTTTTTATATTAATTTATACCCGTAGGTTTCTTTTAAAATTTGTTTAATTATGAAAAGAAATCTTAAATGAATAAATGAAAATATAAATTGAAATTGTACTTACAGGGATGTGTAAGAGCTGCCAAGTGTGGAGACGAAGTCTAACCGAAGTCGGCACTCGGCTTACTAATGATTGAGCCAAAGCATAGAGCGACAGTCGCAAAACGTTCCTGGACCTGCAATAAGAGAGAATATACAGTATTAGATGCCTTTTTATCACATTCAATTTATTCATATTCTTTACATTATATTAGGCTAATGATAATACTAAAGAAAATTATACTAAAAGAAACAGATTTTATTAAAAAATTTAAATATTCTAAATTTGATACGAAAAAAAATTATTTCAACCAATCATTTGAGATAAATAGTGATGGGATCTAAATGGCCTTAGAAAAGATCTTAAACACATTTAAAAGAAAAAAAAAATTCAAAAGAGAATTTAATTTTCCATTTCATTTTTATAACAATTGGGAAAAACAGCTCAATAAATCACTGTGTGTCCGTGTTTCATCTTTCAATATTTCGTGACAGACAAATGAAGGTTAGAGAAAGAAGAAGCAAATTTTAATTCAAAAGATTTGCAGTTGTTGTATTCTGAGCTTATCACATCAGATTATTTGTGTCGACATCTATATCAGTGGTTTCCAAACTTTATGTTACCACGCCTCCCTTAAAAATATTTAATCGTATGACGCCCCCCCCCCACCCATTTTATAAAATAATACAAAAACAAACATTTTTAATGCTAAAATATATAAATTTATATAAAAATATTTTTTTTATTTATTCTTATTTATATTAAAACTAGCAATCATTTGGAAAATTGGTCCTGGCGGCGGTGGCGTAACGTACGCCCCCGCAAACCCCGCAATGCGGGGGGGGGCCCGGACCTTGGGGTGCCCACGGGCCGGGCAGGGCTAAAAAACTGTATCTTCTCAGGGCTCCGGTAAAAACGGAAAAATTTAGATAAAAAAAAGTGAAAATTTGTCTTTGAAAGGGCCTGGGGCCCTCTGGGTTCGGGGATAAACTGGATTTAAAAAAAAAATTTTTGTAAGGTCTAATAATGGGGCCCGAAATAAAGGTTTGCGGGGGGGGGGGGGGGGGCAGCTAAAAAACGTTACGCTACTGCCTGGCGGTATAAGGGTATTTCATGGCTGGTGGAATTTGTATCAGGAATGAAAATTAGAAAAAAACGCAACCGGAATTTTTTCTTTAAAAATATATTTTAACTTCTTACGTTTCGGCCTTGGTCAAAGCCATCCTCGAATGACCACTAACAGCTCCGAGGATGGCTTTGACCAAAGCAGAAACGTCAGCTGTTAAAATATATTTTTAAAGAAAAAATTCTGGCTTCGTTTTTTTTTTTATAACTTTCATTCTGAAAAAAAATATTTTTCTCAAATCTTTTTCTCACGCCCTAGGGGGGGTGCCTAACTTAAATATAAAATTTCAACCTCCTAGCTCAATTTCTTCATGCTTTAAATTGAACCCAAACAGACACATAGACAGACCATGTCGCGAAAACCACTTTTTTGGATTCAGGGGACCTCAAAACGTGTATATCCATCAAAATCTCGACATCGAATTTTTGACATAAATCCAATACTTTCTCTATATATATATGTATATTAACATATGCATATAGGTAAGAGAAAGTAAAAATTCAAATCCGAATTGAGATTAGTTCTATATATACAAAAAGATGCGGTAACTCACCCCAGTAAAATTCTAAGTGGACTAATCATATCTTACTTTTCTACCTAATGAAAAAAATCCCTACAAAATTCTGCACGGGATTCGATGGGTTCCTAAGTTACCCAGTGTTATTATTATCTGTTTATGAGAGTTTCAAAATCTTCAAAAATTAATTCCGCCCCAGCCCAGATAGCACACATTCGTCTTATGTATGTACATCCTATGTCCCGCCGCGACCTGTCGTTCGTCTTATGCAGATACAATTTGGGTCGCAGGACCTACGATGTAGGTACATTTATGGAGCTTTTCCTACATTCCATGCGTACATAAGGTGTCCCGTTTAGGTCCTGTCTATGGCCCCGTGCGACCCGAACAGTACCTTTGTGCGTACTGCCAGGACGAATCTTTTTGGTCCCGTGCGCGACCCAGGAATATGATTCTACATCCAAATTTGGTCCTGCAGATTCTTATTTATTTTCATCTTATTTTTGCGTTATGTTAAAAAAATTAAGACTCCATTTGGCATAGGACATTATCATGAAGAGGGATTAACACAGTAAAAACTTAAATTATAAATAGTTTTAATTATTTTAATTTTTTTTTTTTTATTATTGTTTTTATATGGGAAAACTTTGAAACATAAACTCCAAAGCACAAAAGAAAAAGAAAAAACACATTTTGTATAACAACTTTTTTTTTTATTTGAGGAATAAGGATTTAAAATTAATAAATAATAATATTGAGATGATGGCTGAACTATTAGCAGATGTGAGTAGAATGGCAGCCAGGAAAGAATTCAGACAAAAATTTAATCAATTTTTATCTAATTTTATTTCGATTGCCGACATTTCGGACACAAATCGCGCCCTTCCTCAGGACAATAGACAGTTAATAAAATACAGATGGGCGTATTTTGTTTGTTTTTTTTTTTTTTTTTTTAACAATATAAAAACACAATTCATGGGTGTACGATTCATTGTTTCTTGCTGACCTGAGGAAGTGCGCAATTTGCGTCCGAAACGTCGGTAATCGAAATAAAATTAGATAAAGATTGATTAGATTTTTGTCTGATTTCTTTCCTGGCTGCCATCTGCTCATTACTGTTAATAAATAATAATTATACAAAAAGATAACATTATAAAATAAATAAAATATACCGGTACATAATATTGCTACATTCATAAAATGGTCTAGGACTTTTTTTAAACAAAGATAAACATACATTTGGAAAAATACTGATTAAATTTTTATAATCGTTGTTTTCTTCCATAATTCTTCCGGTTGATAGAAAAGACATTTCTATTTTCTCAAGGCGATTGTTCATTTCAGCAAACATACTTCTGTGAACGCTTTCAAAAGACATTAATTTATCTAAAAAAAAAAAAATTATAAAATTATTATGAAACAATTATTTAGATATTTTTTTGACAAAAAATTTCATAAAAAAAAAAAAAAAAAATTTGTCACCTCATGAATTTCGTTGGAACACAAATTGAAAAATACATCTTCTCAGGTCAAAAGCTGAATGCAGACTAAAGCTAGAAAGCGGTCAGTTTTAGCAGGCAGGTAGGGTCTATCCCTTTACAAAGGCCATTGACATTTTTGAATACAATGACGCTGGGTTTTTCCACAAATTTGTTTTATTTTTTATTTTTTTTCCATTCCAGCTATCTTTTTGTCAATTCTAAGCCACTGTCCGCATTCCATTCGTCTAAATTTTAAGAGCATTTTAATTAGGCGATTTTCTAATATGTTATTACAATCATCATATAAATTGTGACAAGATTGCATTTCTTCTTGGTATATCAAACGAGCTCTTTTATAAACATGCAATTATAAATTATAATTTCTTTCCCAAATATTGGGGGTAAGCGGTAAGCCCTTTTTCTGCAGATTAATCAATCAAACAAGTATATGCAAATAAATGTTCCAATACCCAGAAAAATTGAAAGATTTTGGAAGATGAAATAAAAAGACAAACTTGTTTTCGGTCCTAATTTTATTTTATCTTCTATCTATATTACGGGCTTTCTCTTTAAAGATTTTATTTTTACAATAAATAATATAAATAATAAAAAATAAAACCAAACTTACCTTTTTATATAGGAATCCTAAAAAAACAATTATTTGTTCAATGTTCATAAAAAAAAATTAAACAAAATATTTATACAAAAATTTAAAAATTTGATAAATTTTATTTTATTAGGATTAGCATTCCAACATATTAATGGATCATAACTTCACATTTGTTTTGGTAAATAAAATTGATAAAAAAAAATTTTCTTTGAAAAAATTCTAAGTTTACATCCGGAAAAGGTCCGCTATGCGACCTACACTTGTATTTTTTTAGATATATTTTTAATAATTTCCAAAACCCTTGAAAAACAGAAATAAATAATTTGAAAAAAAAAATTAACATTTTTTAAAAATATTCTATCTCTAAGCCGTATGAGGAACTGAAAAAAATACTTTGAAAATACAAAAATATTTTTTTGAAAAAAATTCTAAGTTCACATCCGGAATAGGTCCGCTATGCGACCTACACTTGTATTTTTTTAAATATATTTTTAATAATTTCCAAAACCCTTGAAAAACAGAAATAAATAATTTGAAAAAAAAAATTAACATTTTTTAAAAATATTCTATCTCTAAGCCGTATGAGGAACTGAAAAAAATACTTTGAAAATACAAAAATATTTTTTTGAAAAAAATTCTAAGTTCACATCCGGAATAGGTCCGCTATGCGACCTACACTTGTATTTTTTTAAATATATTTTTAATAATTTCCAAAACCCTTGAAAAACAGAAATAAATAATTTGAAAAAAAAAATTAACATTTTTTAAAAATATTCTATCTCTAAGCCGTATGAGGAACTGAAAAAAATACTTTGAAAATACAAAAATATTTTTTTGAAAAAAATTCTAAGTATATGTCTGGAATAGGTCGGGGCGGGACATCTTATGTACATACATGATTGGACGTATCCGCCATGTTGGCCCGCTTTACTTACCATTTAGGTCCAGGTACGTCTTGGCCGTAAACTGGAACTAAACGGTAGGTACATAAGACGAAGTGTGCTATCTGGGAGTAATAAGAAATTTTAGAATGAAATTAAAATGTCTCTATCCCACTCTTAGTAAAAGTATTAAAAAACATTAATATCTTTGTGCATTCTAGGGGATGGGGCATTAACCCCTCTGGTTAATGCCTTCATACCTCCCCCCTTTAAGGCAGGGCCGGAACTAGGGGGGGGGGGCAAAATTTAATTTTCCGCCCCCTCATAATTTTCTATACAAAACTCATATCATTTTACCTTTTTTTTAAGTAAATCTTTCTTTAATTGCCGCCCCCTGATATCTGCCGCCCGGGGCACACGCACCCACTGCCCCCCCCCCCCCAGATCCGGCCATGCTTTAAGGAAATGCGAGTCTTCACCGCGAAATTACTCTCAAAATAATTTGAATACATTTATAAATAATTTTTTAATTTTTATTTTGAAATTATTTTATTTTAATTTTCAACTCTTAATCCACCCCTGTGTAAAAGAAAAGTATATTAAGGAAATTTGATTAACAAAAATATAGGCCTAATAGATAAATAATGGTGACTTAAGAAAAGATAAAAAAATGCCCTCAGGCTTGATGTAGTTAAAAAATTATTATTTTTTTTTTTCAATGACATCTACACTCCCTCCTCCCCCTTTCAACAGCTTATATTCACCCTCTACCCTTAGTGAAATACAAAATATTTAATTTCATATTCAAAAGATTCGTTTTTCGCAGTCAAATTATTTATTTCTATCATTTTTTTTTCAACGATAAAATGCATAATATTTACCTTTAATAAGACGCTCAAGAGGATGGGCTGATTGACGGTGAGGTCCGGGTGAGTTACACTATATTAATTGTTCACTTTGATTCACTTTAAACACAAATAAAAAAAGTAAAAACAGAGGATCTCGCCGCCTGTCGCGCGGCCACGCGCTCGACTGAACGAGAATCTCGACTCTCTCTCTGTTTGTATAGGAATAAAACAGATGAAAATAACAATTCCCTTTTTATTAAAAGTAAAAGAAAATATCTTTTGCTCTAATCTAACTTTATTTATAACTGGAAAAGAATGTCAACAAGTGATTTGGAATATTCCAAGGCCTTTCTTAAATAATCAACCCTTCATCCCCCTAATCAAAATAATAATCAAAGCTATTTTTTAAATGTTTTCTATTTATTTGGCTTCGATTTAGCTAAAATACATTAAAAAAACATTTTTTTCAATTTTTCAACCCCTAATCCAATCTTAATAAATAACAATGCTATCGCCTTCGGCGAGCTTGGCGTCTAGTCAGAAAAAAATTAAATCCCTGAAAAACTTCCCTGGATCCGCCTTTGGTTTTTTATTTATTCATATTTATTATTTTAATTAAAAACCTCCCTCTCAGAATCTTGTAAATTTTATTATTTTATTTATAAAACTAGCAAACATTTGGAAAATTGGTCCTGGTGGCCAATATTCGCGCCTCCCCTTAGACTAGTCCGCGCCTCCCTAGGGAGGCGGGCCTCACAGTTTGGAAAACGCTGATCTATATTTAGTTTTTTAGTTTTTAGTTGTACATTTTTTTTCTCTTTCAGCAACTGAGATTTATGGATTTTATTAACTCGGCAGTACATTATTATTCAAGATATAAAATTAATAGATCTTGAAAAAAAAAATCGAAAAAAAACTGAAAAAGTGCATCAGTAGTGTACTAGAACTTTTTGGCCGATTTTGATAAAAAGCTTATGTTGACGCCCTAGGGGGGTGTCTAACTTAAATATAAAATTTCAACCTCCTAGCTCAAATCCTTCATCCTTTAAATTGAACACACAGAGACAGACCATGTCACGAAAACCACTTTCTTTGATTCAGGGGACCTCAAAACGTGTATATTCATCAAAATCTCGACATGGAATTTTTGACATGAATCCAATACTTTTTCTCTTTATATATTAACATATATATAGAGGTAAGAGAAAGTAAAAGAAATATTCCAAGTAAATTATTTGTTAATCCTATTTTTACTTTTTTAATTACTCTCATAAAAATTAGATATTTTATTAAAATTCATTAAAAAATAAAAAAAAAGATTTTTTAAAAATATTCTAATTTCAATTAGATATTGGCCTATAAAACAAAATATAAGATGGGATGCTCTTTCAAGAGGCCAAAGTTCTTTAAGTGTTTTTTTACTTCCTCGTATAGAGAAAGTATTGTAATCGTAAAAAAATTCGACTTCGAGATTTTGATGTTTCTCCAATTTTAGACCTCCCCGAGTCCAAAAATACCATTTTTGGCATTATGTCTCTCTCTCTCTCTGTGTGTGTGTGTGTGTGTGTGTGTGTGTGTGTGTGTAAACACGATTGCTTAAAAACCAAAGCAGCTAGATCGATGAAATTTGGTATATGCTCCTTACACTAAAATTGTAGATTTCTATCAACTTTTGGAGTAAATACGTCACTTGGAAGTAGCACTTTACTTAAAAAGTTTTTTCAAAAATTTTGAAATTTTCAATTTTTTTGTTATATTATGATAAAATACTCTATTTTAAAAAGTTTTTATTCTTTGACATTTTTTCGAAAACTGAATAGTTTTTGAAATAATCAAAGAAGAAATAGAAAATTTTCGTTAATTTTGATAAAGAATTTGTTTCACAAATTCATTTGTTTATATTTACCCTTTTTTTTAATGACACCTGTATGATTTTGTTTTGATTCTTTATCAAAATTAACGAATATTTTCTATTTCTTCTTTGATTATTTCAAAAACTATTCAGTTTTCGAAAAAATGTCAAAGAATAAAAACTTTTTAAAATAGAGTATTTTATCATAATATAACAAAAAAAATTGAAAATTTCAAAATTTTTGAAAAAACTTTTCAAGTAAAGTACTACTTTCAAGTGACGTATTTACTCCAAAAGTTGATAGAAATCTACAATTTTAGTGTAAGGAGCATATACCAAATTTCATCGATCTAGCTGCTTTGGTTTTTAAGCAATCGTGTTCACACACCCAGACGTAATTCCAAAAGAATATACGAGAAAGTCTCGGGGAAGTCAATCCCCATATTTTTTTTTTTTTTTTTTTTTTTTATATTAATTTATTTATAGGTTTCTTTTAAAATTTGTATGAAAAGAAATCTTAAATGAATAAATGAAAATATAAATTGAAATTGTACTTACAGGGGATGTGTAAAATCCAGAGCTGCCAAGCGTGGAGACGAAGTGTAACCGAAGCCGGCATTCGGCTTACTACATAATGATTGAGCCAAAGCATAGAGCGACAGTCCCAAAACGTTCCTGGACCTGCAATAAGAGAGAATATACAGTATTAGATGCCTTTTTATCACATTCAATCTATTCATGATGCTTATATTATATTATTAGGCTATTGATAATACTAAAGAAAATGATAAAAAAAGAATAAGATTTATTAAAAAAATTAAATATTAAAATATATATAAATTAAATATTAATAATAAATTTGATACTACCTACAACTTTCTCTCACTTTCAATCTGTAAATGAAAGTTGTATTCTGAGCTTATCACATCAGATTATTTCTGTCGACATCTATATTTAGTTTTTTAGTTTTTAGTTGTACTTTTGTTTTCTTTTTCGGCTACTGAGATCATTTATGGGTTTTATTAACACAGCAGTACATTATAATTCAAGATATAAAATCTTGAAAAGTAGTTAAATAAAAATATTTTCTTTTGGCGAAAGAAAAGAACGAAATTAATCTCAATTAACATCTTCAATCAGTTCAATAAGGTTTTATTTAAATAAATAATATAAATATAATATAAAATTTAGCAAAATTAGTAAAAATTGTTCTCCATTATTTATTAAGGCCACTGGACCAAAATAAAATTTGCTGGTTCTTTTCTCTAACCACCAATTGTCTGTCACCAAATATTGAAAGATGAAACACGGATCAGTGATTTATTGAGCTGTTTTATCTCAATTATTATAAAAATGTAAATTGTCTTTTGATTTTTTTTTTTTTTTTTAATTTGTTTAAGATCATTTCTAAGGCCATTTAGATCCCATCCCTATTTATCTCAAATGATTGGTTTCCAATTCAAATGAAATAAATTTTTTCGCTTGGCTTTTGACTTATCTAATTTAAGGTTGTTCGGACATTAAAGCACTTTCCTTGATTAAAAGCTAATTTTTTAATATGTTATTAATCACTATCAAATACGTATAAAATAAAATTTTGAAGCAGATCTGACACAGGGTTATCGTGTAATTAATTTTTTAAAAAATTGAAATTTAACATGTAGCCTATGGGGAATAACGACGAAATTCACACATATCGAATTATATAGGCATCTGTGCAAATGATACAAAAACAAAAAAACTTACATTTTATTAATTCACTTCCGAGGAATATGTTAAAAATAAAATCAAAAGTTTCTGCCGACCGCTTTTAAAGATATTTTAACAAGAAAGTCAAAAAAATTCTCCAAAATGACAGTCGCTAATATTTAAAAATAATGAATTCTCGAGAGTCAGACCAGCCTGGCAACGTCGCATAACATTAGTGTCTTTTCTCTATGTCAGATACATTTTTTTTTTCAATTTTACAATATTTTTTCTCGCAAATCGTCCATTGTGTTTAAACTGATTTGCATTAAACATTGTAATATATTAAATAAAATAAAATTTAAGGCGTTTAAGATTTAAAATAGATAGATGATGAATGCAATGTTGCCAGTTCTATATTACGTGAAATACTGCTTAAGTCGAAAGTCATTCATTTATTATTTTTGGTAATTAAATTATTAACTTAATCCAATTATAAACTATGATAGGTCACGACTAAATTATAATAAGGAATTTTGGCATTCAAATTTTTAATTTTATTTAAAAAAAAATTTAGATTCTATTATGACTTACGATGTACTATCCGAACAACCTTAATTTTCCATTTCGACGAAATATTACTTTATTTGGGCAAATTCCCGTTAGAATTTTGAATAGAAATTTTCTATGACTAAAGAGGACCTTCTAGGGATCACAGGAAAATTATTTTAATCCCAAAATTTCTATAACTTTCGTGTTATTAATTGTTAAAGTTACGATTTCTCCTATAGGAAATGTATGGAGAAATATTTATGTATTCTTTCCATTTGTGTATTTTATGAATGTAAACAAATCCTCAAGCAGTCACTAGATTGGAATAGTAACGATATTTTTTTTTTGCCTCCGGGCTTGATATAGTTGGTAGCGTGCCAACCTATTATGCCGAACGTCGCGGGTTCGGACCCCAGGCAGTCCGATGATTTTATTTAAGCCATTTGGTTACCAAATTGCTTAAATAGAAATGCCTGGACTCCCAAATAGATATATCAATTATTAACGGTTATCGTAAAGTCTTAAATGGCCTAAGTTGCCGAAAAGACTGTGTGAATGAGAAAAAAGTGTGAATAATAAAAGGGTGGGTAGGTATTAAACCAAAATATTAATTATTATTAGGAAAATTTTTAATTATAGACCACATTTTTGTTAGTAATTTATTTATTAAAAATACAAATACTGTACAATGTTTCGACTGCAGTCGTTCTCAAAATATTTATCCCCAAGAGGAGGGTAGCAAGTTAATTTAAAAAAAAAATTGATATATCACTGTAATTTATACTTTGAATGAGTGTGCGCTTCTCTATATATGAGAGGAAAGAAGTTATGTTAATTTATTAATATTGAAATGGGATCTGGAAAATGGTCTGGATCGGAATTCGTAATTCCCTTTGGGATGATAAACAGACCAGAGAGGAGCCAATCATAGTGAGTCATCGAGTGCAAATCTTAATGTTCCGTTGAGGGGAGAGTTGACGGCGTTTGAAGGGTCTTTTGGCAAGGGTCAGGGTTCCAAAAAGGAAATGGAATTGACACAATACCCATGCAGAACATGCTGTTTCACTTTCGGGATGTATTAATAAAATAGCATCCATACGAAACATTCTAGTCGATTATTTCAAAGAAAACAATGAAATAATAATATTGGCCTGCATGAAAAAAAAAAAACTGAATGGGAGTTTTTCTTCCAGTTTTTTACGCTGAAACTGGGAAAAATATTTATAACATTTCATCACATCAGGTTTTTTTGTAAAACGCATGTTAAGGAAAAGTCCTAAATTTATCTCTCAAATTATCCGTAGTCCAAAACAAGTTTTGTGATTGGCTAAAAATAATATGATCTTAACACTGTCTCTCAGTATAAGGCTCCGGATAGCTTTGTCTCACACTTTGCAGGTGGTTCAAACCCGAAATAGCAGTTTATATGGCTATTATGCACCCCTGGCTCCACTTCCCCAGAATCGAAAAAAGTGGTTTTCGCAAAATGGTCTCTCTGTCTCTGTGTGAAAAGAGCAAGGAGGTTAAAATTGTATATTTAAGTTAGGCACTCCCATGGGACGTGACACGAAGCTTTTGAACAAAATCGACCAAAGAGTACTAGTTAGGAACCGACCGAATATTCGGTTTCGGTTACGGTTTCGGCCAGTTTCGGCCAAAAATCATGGTTTCGGCCGTAGTTTCGGTTTCGGCCAAAAAGTGGCCGAACCTTTCGGCCGGCCGAAACCAGAGTCTGAAAAAATGGGATGAGACTCGCATGCAAAAAAAAAAAAAAAAAAAGTCAAATAATTTGCTCTTGAGGGAGAAAAAAAAATTTAGTCTCCCTAAAAAAAAGGTAAAATGATTTTCACGGGAGGGAAAAAAAAATTCAAAAAAAAAAGGTAAAATGAAAAAAAAATTTTATAGGAAATACAAGTTTCGGTTTCGGTTACGGTTTCGGCCGAAACTAAGGTTGAGGCCGAATATTCGGTTTCGGTTTCGGCTGAAAATCTTGTTTCGGTCGGACCCTAGTACTAGTACTTTACTGATGTACTTTTTCAGTTTTTTTCGATTTTCTCAAAATTTGCTCAAACGATTTTTTTTTAAATTCAAAAATCAATTATTTTTTAGATTCTCAATAAAATGTATATTCTCATTTTGTCATTGAAAAGATTGCCATGGTAATTAAATATAAATATTTTCCCATACTTATAAATTTTACATCTTGAATTCTAATATATCGGTGGAAAACTAAATATATGTCGACACAAAAAATCTGGTGTGACAAGAACAGAACACAACTTTCGATTACCGAAGGTAAGAGAAAGTTGTGTGCTGTGCGCCAGTCACACCAGATTTTTCTTCTTTCTGCACAAATTGAGATCAAATTTAGTTTGATCTGATTAGCCGTTCGTTTCAAGGTTTAATCCTTCAAATAAGGGGCTAGAGCATTAGCTTCTGATACCAAAGGTCATGGGTTCGCATCCCGCCTCATGCGACAAAAATGTATTTCAATTAGATTGGCTACCAATCAAATTTAAATAAATAGAGACGGGGTCTAAATGGCCTCCAATGCCGAAAAAGATCTTAAATCAAATTTAAAAAAATAAAATAAAAATAAACTTTATTTTATTTATTTTTTTTTCAGAAGTAGTAGTGGAGGAAGGCTCTGCCGAGGTAGAGCAGCGCCTCACCTGCCGGCAACTCAAATCCCGAGTGGCTGTCCTCTCCGCAAATTTCACCCCTTCAGACGGAGGTCCTTCAAAGCCATTTCGCAACTATGTCAACCAAAGGTAAATTTCCACCTTGCTTTTCCACTGCTCTCCTTGTACGGAAAATCGATTGAATTCGTTAAAGAAGGTCAACTCGAATGGAAAGTTTCAAGGTCTTTAGGGGAAAACTTCATAGCTAGAGAAAGAGGGTTGCTGGAGAAAATTAAAAAGAACTTTCATTCACTTGTTAGAACCAATTCTTATCTTTTATTTTAGAGACTAAATGATTTTTCGACTTTACTTTTATTTTATAGAAAGAAGTCAAAATGAAAAATATTTTCTCTATTAACAAATATATAGGTAAAAGAAAGTAAAAATAATATGAATGCGAAAATAAAATATATCATTATTATTCCCATTATTCTCCCATGTTTGAATGTTACACTGACTCTTCTACACCAGAATTTCTTATCAAAATTCTGGAACCAGCCCTGGCCAATACAATAATATAGGCCTACCCTATTTCGAATTTTCCTCCCCAGTACTCAAAAATTATATTTTAACGAAAAAAATTGTTAAAATAGTCCAATAATATTTTAACAATTATAACTTCCTATTTTTTTAAACTTGTTTCAATTACGTAAATTAAGGTGACCACACGTCCCGATTTTGGTGGGACAGAACCGCGACCAAGGGCGGATACAAGGGGGGGGTAAAGGGGGGGGGTAATTATACCCCCCAAGATTCGAAAAAAAATACCTTTTTTTCGCAAAAAAAATTATTTTTAATATATAACCAAGTATTTATTAATTTAAATAAGCGAAAAATGTAGGTACCGCCGGGAGTTGTACCACGGATCTTGTCGATTTACGCTCAACATGCCCTACTGTTGGACCACAGTACGCACTCGCTTATTTAAATTATGATAGTAGACTGAAATCAGCGATCTATCATAATTTAAATAAGCGAGTGCGTACTGTGGTCCAACAGTAGGGCATGTTGAGCGTAAATCGACAAGATCCATGGTGAACTCCCGGCGGTACCTACATTTTTCGCTTATTTAAATTAATAAATACTTGGTTATATGTTTTTCATAATTACCTCATGGACCAACACATGATATATATAATTCTTTATTATTTTTAATGTAAAATTTTAAAAATTAATACTTAAAAATTTGATGTGTATTTATATTCTGGCAAACAAGTACAGAATGCGCTTTTAAATTACCGAAATTAAAAAAAAATAGTGTGCTGTGCGACGAGTCATACCAGATTACCCCCCCCCCCCCCCGAGAAACACCTCTGGATCCGTCCTTGACCGCGACCCACCGATTTTTAAAAATGTTTTAGAAAATATCTCCATTTCTTATTTTAAATGTACTTCAAAGATATATTACCTATTATTTATTAATTATTTTAGTTAGGAACCGACCGAAGTTTCGGTTTCGGCCAAAAAGAGTTTGAAAAGATTGGACAAGACTCGAATACTAAAAAAAAAAAAATCGAATGATTTTTCAGTTACGGATTCGGCCGATTTCATTCCATTGGGACAAACGGGACAGCTTTGTCTCAATGAAAAAAAATGTGGTCACTTTATATTAAATGATATTTGAATGGAAATAAATAAAAAGAAAATAAAATAAGTAAATAGAAAAAAAAATTAGAATATTCTGATAGAAATAATTAAAGGGTAAAGTTAGGAAAAAGAGAATAATTGCAACTGCAATCGAATGGTGATAATAGAAACAGGCAAGAGGATAAAACTTAAAAATTGAAGAGATTTTAAGGCTAAATGAATGTGCTTAGGAACGGGAGGGGGGTTCGCTTCCCGACTCGAAGGAGGTAAATTCATTTTACTTGAATTGGATACCTGCTTCTATCTTGGCCTTATATACTATATGGGGTCGGCAAAATTAATTAATAAAGAAATAAGAGTCCGAGAGAAAACAAGCTACGATCTAACGCTGGAAAAGGGAAAAAAAGGCTGGCATAAAGGAAAGGAATAATTGCCAGTCTTAGCTCGGGTAACTCGTGGTCGCCATCCACGTACTCATTAGAAGTGAGCCCCTGATTGAGTTGAATTGTGTTTTGAATTCTTGGAGTGCATTTTCGAAAGGCTGATAGAGCGATTATTATATTAATATTTTAAAGTTAATTTAAGCTTTGAAATAAAATCGGCCTACTAGTACTTTACTGATGTACTTTTTCAGTATTTTTTTTTCTATATATCCAGATATATTTGGTATCCAATCGATTTAAATAAATTTATCAGACCTCCTGGGATCTGTAAGTGAGATTTGAAGGACAGCAGCCAGGAAGGTAGCCTCTATTTAATGAAACAGACTCCTTTAACAAAACGTTTCGGCTAATTTTAATTACGCCATCTTCAGTTGTTGTAGAGTCTAATAGGAAATAGAGTTGTCACTTGTGTGTTGTGCATAAGCGAATAGTTAAACAATGATCTGAACCCGCACCTCGTGGCTTCCAGACTATCATTATTGGCATTTGTCAACAACTCTAGCTTCTTGGTCACGGAGGGGGGTGGGGGGTTATTTTACATCTTGAATGAATTCTAATGAACTGCCGGAAACTAAATATAAATATCAATGTAAAAAATCTGTTGTGACAAGAACACAACTTTCAATTACCGCCTTTAAGTCACGCCAGATTTTTAAATGAATAATAAAAAAATTGTTTATTTAATTATGAAAAGAAATCTTAAATAAATAAATTAAAATAGTTTGAAACGAAAAAATTCGATGGCTTAGTGATAATTCAGAGGGGTAGGAAGGTGAAAGCGGCCTAGAATATTTTTTTTTTTAATTTAATCGACGTTTCGCAATTGAAAGACGGCCTTTCAATATTGGTCAGTGCTGAAGAATAAAAATACAGCCCAGGGATCTACTATTTTAAGCAATGTTAACAATTTATCGACCTGAAGATGGGAATGATGCTTTCCCGAAACGTCAAAGAAATAAAAAAAAAAAAAAAAAAAAAATTATTCTCTGCTGGCTCCCTTCATATTCCTGCTCATTTGAATGAAAATATAAATTAAAAAGGTACTTACAATATGCGTAAATTCTGGGCCTGACAAGCGTAGAGACGAAGTGAAACCGAAGCAGTCTCTCGGCTTACTAATGGATGAGTCATGATCATGCCCAAAACCTTTTTGGACCTGCAACAAGAGAGAATATATTAGATGCTTTTGATCACATTCAATCTATTTAAATTTATAATGCTTATATCAATTTTGACTCAAAATTTATAAAATATCACAATGGTCTAGAGCAGGAATGGCGACACTATATTTTGGGCACACCACCAAACTAAGGCTGTACGCACACCAATTAAACAAAACGTTTTGCCAACGCACCCCGACTGAGCAAAATGCTCAATGGCAAAACATTTTGTTCAATGATGTCGAATCATGTCCAATTGTGTTTTGGCTCTTCGGTGTGCGTAGACCTATAGAATAGCATTGAACGTTTTGCACAATTGGTGTGCGTTCAGCCTAAAACGGTATTTTTTGGTAGTAAATAAAGAGTTTTGAATTGTTAGTACCTAGGCCTATTTAGTTTTAAAATTTCCCAATAATCACTAACAAGTCAAAATTATTTGATGGACTCTTCTATGGCCTCATTAAACAGTTCTTTAGAAAAAATTGTCCATAAAGGTCTAGAGCAGAGTTTCCCAACCTTTTGAAGTCCACGGCACCCCAAAGATGCGTTGGGAATAATATTACACACTAGCGGCACCCTTCCTTTTTTTTTTCCCTATCAAATCCAAATTTTTTTCCACCCTGGGGCAAATTTTTTTTTCCTTGCGTGAAAATCATTTGACCTTTTTTTTTGGCAAAGCTTAATTTTTTCCGATCTACGGAAAATTTTGCCGCTTCCATTTTAATCATTTGACCTTTTTTTTAGCAAAACTTTATTTTTTCGCCTCTTTATTTTATTTTTTTTTATCTAAATATCTCGCGGCACCCCTTAGGCATTCTCGCGGCACCCTTGGGTGCCGGGGCACATCGGTTGGGAACCACTGGTCTAGAGATATAAGAAAATCTATATATTTATACATATACACATATACAGTATACATTTGAGACTTGGCCGTATTAACTGATAAGCATATGACATCGTATATGCAAATATTGTATTTTTATATAATTTTGTATATGTTTATATATAACAAAACTCTATCTGCATCTCAATGGTGTACACCTTGAGATTGCCAATAATCTCTCAAGAACTGATGATGGTGTTGTGACTCGGATACTTTATTTATTTATTCCACCGATGCCTCCATTGTTGTGACCTCCAAACGACTTTTTCGTTTAACGATACTCGTTTAACTCTTTGGTTGCTGATTGTTGTTGAGATTAGACGTTGCTGTTGGTATTTCCATTGCCACCACCCAGGTAATTACAGATACCTGAGAACCTACTCTCTTAATTGGTAGTCGATGAATGGAGGAGTGTCAGTACGCAAATGAGTACTCTTGGTTATATTAATAAAATGAATGAGTAAATAAAAGTATACGAGTTAGTTATAATTGTAATAAGCAATAAAATAATTAGTAGAAAATAATTAGTGGTAGTCAATACACAGTTGACGTTAACGGTATGAATTCCTATTGATATAAGCTGGGTCTGAGTTGTTCATAGGCTGCTCTCCCGAGATCTTTTATTAATTTTAGAGAAAGACAGAAAATCGTCACTCTCTTTGTGAATGCAATTTTAGCTGGGTCAGTTGTTTATCTTATTATTTAGAAAAGTATCCACGTGCAGGATGTTTATATTATCCTGGCATCTTTATGGCCATATTAGTTGAATTTCTTGATTCTATATCGATGGAAGAAATCACTCTTCTATTCATTCTCGAATTTTATAATATTAATTCAATTATATTTGCTTAATAATATAATAAACATTTTTGAAAACTCGCCCCACAACAATGGCTTTAAGTTGGCTTTTAATTAAAACAGAATCTTCTTCTGGATTGAGATTTTTATTCGATAAATTCTCTTCTTTTGGCAGACATCCTTTCTCCCTGTCTTCTTCTTCTTCTTTCTTTGCATTTATTATTCCCGCGGTGCGGGGTCGGCGGTAAAGGGACTGGCGGAATGGATTTTTTGCGACCGGAAGAAATAGAACAGGCCGGCCCGTCGCATGGTCTGACGCATGTTGAAAATATAGAAGGGGCAGACATGTAAAGAATAGGACTGCCAGTCCCAGCTCGGGTAGCTCGTGGTCGCCATCCACGTATCCACAAGATGTGGGCCCCTGAGCAAATCATCTCTCCCTGTCTATTATTCTAAAAATCTTACACTTACAAACATATATAGGTCTACTACACATAAAATTTTTTTGAATTGCGGGATTAAATTTTTTACAATTATAAAACTGTTCTCTTATAATAGCGCAAAATAGTAAAAAATTTATATTTTTCAATATTAAATAAATAAAATCATTTAATTGAAGGGTTAAAGTGGCTGTCGAATTCAAACAATAGGTGAGAGGAGCAGGCAGCCAGGTTATTAGTCTCCACGAAATAAAACTCTCTGTTTAGGAAACTATTTCCTAAACAGAGAGTTTTATTTCGTGGAGACTATAACCTGGCAGCCTGCTCCTGTCACCTATTAAAATTATTTAATTTTAATTAAATCTTTTTGTCAAGGATAATAGTTTTCAAGCGTCCGAATTTTTTATTATTTCCCTGCTGGCTGCACTATACTTTTTTCGTCCATAGAGCTATTACTTAATCTGATTATCATTAACAAAAATTAAAATAAATTAAAATACACGTGCTTTTAACCAAGGCCGAATTTTTGGTCATGCAAATCTGAGTGAATTCATTAATGAAGAATGATTGAAGGCTGAATGGCATTTATTCTTTTTTTTCATGCCATTTTCTCTCTTTTCAACTGCAGCAAAGAATTTCTTTCGCTATTTGTTTTGGTCGAAAATTCAAACTATACTAATTGTAATCAATGACGTATCCAGGAAGGAGGGCGACATCACGCCCATTCGCACACTCATCTATCTGCGAGAGTGTGTATGCAATCGATGCCTGGATCGGCCTCGCTGAGAATACGACCTAGATTTATTATTATGGAAATTATTTTGTTATATAAATATACATTTAAATTAATTTTCTAATATATTCTTAGAGTTTTCTTTAACTAATTCTCCCTGAGTGATTTATTAATGTAATTTTGCTTTGCAGATGTTCGGGAATAAATCACTGTAGCTTCAGCCTTCAGAAGGATGTTCCGGGCTCTGAATCCTGGGGTCCTGGACGACTGCAGATCCGTTACGGGTGTATGTCAGGTGCAGTTAATGATTTTTTTTTTTTAAATTATTCTATGATTTATACGGTATATTAAAATTAAATATGAAAATCATATATTCGCAAGTTTCAAGATACATGTATTTATTAATTAAAAATTAACCTTTTTTTTACATATTTCGTCACTTGTGAAGTTATTTAATCTTCCATTTCCTATGAGAATGAAAATTGAGTATCGAAATACGTAATGATAATTTTTAATTAGTAAATATCTTGAAACGTATAACCGATTGTATTTCTTGTATAATTAATTTTAATTTTAAAAAATGTTTTACGTTCGAAGTTTATCTATTTATATAATTTATAGCAACGTTTTGAGAATAAATATAATTATTTTGATAATAATATATTTGCGTTTTTCATTCTCAAATTTACTTCGACGGACTTTTGACCTTCACACCACCAGCTTTAAATTTTATTTTTAATTTAAAATCTGAGTGTGTTTAATTCAATTTCGACACACGTAAACAATTACAGCAACTTAATCGAAATTAAGAGAAAGTTGTGTGCTGTGCGACCAGTCACACCAGGCAAAAACAAATCCCCTCCCTCCTCCCGAAAAACTCAAGAGTCCGATCTTGGTGGAGCCTTGAGCTTAGGCAACCAAAATGCTTAGCCGTCGGAATTGTTGTCTTTTCCCCTTGAATTGTAATAAAAAATATGTTTTAATTTTTCGGTTGATTAAGGCATTTGTGATGCAACTGTACTATCAGAAATTAATTGTATCGAGCTACACCAGATTTTTTTATGATTCCAGCTCAGTTTTTGGAAATATATTTTTTTCGTCCATACACTTAGGAAAATAAAAAAATATCCTACAAAGTGAAGTGAATTCAGCTAGTTATATTTTTACTTTCTCTTACCTATGTATATATGTAATATATATATAGAGAGAAAGTATTGGATTCATGTCAAAAATTCGATGTCGAGATTTTGATGGATCTTCACGTTTTGAGGTCCCCTGAATCCAAAAAAGTGGTTTTCGCGACATGGTCTGTCTGTGGGTGGGTGGGTGGGTGGGTGGGTGGGTGGGTGGGTGGGTGGGTGGGTGGGTGGGTGTGTGTTCAATTTTAAGGATGAAGGAATTGAGCTACGAGGTTGAAATTCTATATTTAACTTAAACACCCCCCGGGACCGGAAAAATAAGCTTTTAATCAAAATCGGCCAAAGAGTACTAGTACTTTACTGATGTACTTTTTCAATTTTTTTCGATTTTCTCAAAATTTGCTCCAACGATTTTTTTTAAAATTCAAAAATCAATTATTTTTTAGATGCTCTTTAAAATGTATATTCTCATTTTGCGATTGAAATCTTCTGAAGACCACTTTACTCTTGTGTTTCATAGGAAAGATAGGAAAAATGGTTGCCATGGTAACAAAATATAAATATTTTCCCATACTTATAAATTTTACATCTGAATTCAAATGTACCGTACTGTCGGGAACTAAATATATTTCGACACAAAAAATCTGGTGTGACAAGCACAGTGCACAACTTTCGATTACCGAAGGTAAGAGAAAGTTGTGTGCTGTGCGCCAGTCACACCAGATTTTTATTTATTAAAAAGAGGGGGACCGTAAGAATTTATATCCTTATAAAAAAAATTAGGCTACAGTAAGATTATAAATAATTTATTCTTAAAAAACATTTTCTTTTTCTTCCTTTTATTTATAAAATAAAATAATAAATTGGAGCGAAGGGTAGATAAAATCTTAAGCCCATTTTTATGAGATTGTTAGTTACATATAACATTTATACACTTGGGTATAAAATATTCCATCAGATAAATCGAATAAAACGAGACTAAAACGGAATAAAAAAATTTATTCTAGGTGTATATTTTTTTCTTTTTATTTCTTCAAATGCTCTTAAGATAGGTAAAAAATCACTATCACATGACAAATATAAATTTCCTTTAAGTTTTAATCTCCATTCCATATAAAAAAAATAAATATCACTTCCCCAATTGTCATTAAATAATGAAAATATCCAAATGTCTTATCTAAGGCCCAGATTACTAAACTCTTTAACGTTTTATTAAATTATATCACGTTTTCATTTAATGATAATTTTGTCTAATTTCTTTAAGGCCATATTTCCAAATTGTGTGAAAGGTGAGAAAGGAAACCAGTTTATCCGAACGCACTCAGTTTGTCCTAAAAAAAACAGTTTGCGCTTTTATTGGGTGATTTCCTTTCCTTCCACAAATTATTTTTTTTTTGTTTGTTCTCACGTTCAAGTTATTTTTTTAATTTTTCAGAGGATCAGGTGACATCCCATTGTAATGTGGATCTCCCTGCCATCCCCGAGGGTTTCGTACATACTCCCGGATATCCGCAGTACTGGACTACAGGCGGGGCAAATCAATGCCAATGGCGTATTAAGGCAACAGCCAACACGGGGCAACGAGTTCGAGTGACGGTCCTACATGAGGCGGTGCCCACAGAGACGTCATTAAAGTTCACCGAACCCGGTAACGAAGCACTGCCCATCGGCACACAGGCTACTGATCCCGATGAACAAGAGGATCCCGAAGACCTGGAGGACAACGAGGATGATCCTTTACGAGTAGTTGAAAGCCAGGGTCCTGAGCTCATCGTCACTCTTGAAGTCAAGAGTGATACCTCTGATCAACTAGCGCACAAACCGGGCCTTCTCTTCCACTATAAAGGTCTTATTTTTTAGTATAATTATTTTATTTTATGTCTGCGCCATTCGGTATTCCATTTGAGAAGCACGAACGGGTTTGAGTTTGTGAAAAGCCAAATTGAAAACTAATATTCAGAGATGATGGTCTTGATTCAATTAAGTTTTAGTAAAGATTTCACTGGAAGTGACTATGATGTAACTTTATTATTCTTATTGGGCGGAAGCCCAATCCAAAATTAACTCAAAGTGAATGTATTTTTATTAAAAACAATATTTGTTTAGAATATTTATGAATTACGTATCTCCGCTTTTTTTTTCGTGAATGCTTTATTTTCTTTTAATTTATGAATATGTTGAATCTAGTATATGACATAATTTATCTATTTATTAAAATACTGTGGAATTATTTTTAGTAAAATGAATAAAAATTTCATTTTTGAAGGAAAATGAATTTAAATACAGTAGAGTCCCGGTAATCCGAACTTCCGGTTAATTTTGCGTACGATTTTTTTTTTTTTTTAAATAACAGCGTACACACATCACGCAAATTAATGAGTTTCTTTTTCTCTTAATTAAACGTAAAAAAATATTATGAAATATTTATTTAGAGTTTAATATCACCGACAAGTTTCACGGTTTACAACGTTATAAATACGACTTTATTATCAAAATTAACTAATTCAAGCTTACAATTCCGGTTAATTCGAACTTCCCGATAATCCGAACGACCCTCGGTCCCAATTAGTTCGGATTAACGGGACTCTACTGTATAAGTAATTTAATTGTAAATATATTTATATTTAGGGGTAAAATATTCAAATTGAAAAATTCTTAGTCGCTGGAATCATTCGGATCACTCTAGACCAAATATCTTCTTAATGGAATCTCGTAATAAATTATTTACTACTAAATGGATTTAAATTTAGGGACCCTTGGGGATTAGATCCTGTCTGTTACTGGGGGGTGAAATTATCTCTTACTTACTACTAAAGAGGCGGGGGAGGGGCGAGTTTGACAATTTTGAATATTTTTTAAGGCAAATGGAAGCCTAATGCGCTGCATTATACCTTCAAAATATATAGCCTAAGATACGATAAGAATTTTAAAAAAGTCTTTAGATAGCAGAGTTAAGTACTCTCTTATCTTAATATTTAAAGGAACACGGGGGTCTTCAGTAAAGGCTAGTATTTTTATAATTTTATTTTGATTGCATGTCTAATTAAATTTTTTTATTAACATTTAAATTATAGTGTTCTATAAGAAGCCTCTTGAATTTAACCTGCGATTAAAATTGTCCCCTAACGACCCAATCACCTTTTTCGTCCCCTTCACTTGCTTGTTTTATGACAGTGATAAGATCTAAATTGATAAAATCTGTTCAAGTCACGCAAGCGCCGGGAGGGGAGAATAGAATAACAAATAAAAGGCTCTTTATATAGTCGCATGGTTGTTTTATTATCCTCTATCAATTGATTTTCTTTTTTTTTTTGTATGAATATAATTAATTACATTAGTTTGGAAAAATAAGATTTTTCAACAATTTGTATCTACTATATTCTTTGTTATAATTGCTTTTAATTTAGGCACCTTAGCCTACATAGGCCTATGTGCGTTTTTGTTTGTTGAAAATAAAGTAAAAACTCAAAAAAATCAAACAAGTTGTGGCATGTAGGTGTAAAGGAAAATATTGAAATAAAATAAATGTTTTTTTTTTAATCTATCATCAAGACCAATTAATTTATTCACTTGAAAAATTTAGAGCTATATTATTTTTGAAGAAGAAAAGAAACTGAGAGAAAGGTTATCCAAACTAAATCCCTATAGTTTCACCCTATTATGACCTTAATAAGAGGATTTTAATAGAAATAAGAGAAAGTAAAAATGTTTTTATAATTGAAGAGGAAATAAAAACATTTTTCAAATTTTCTTTTAAAAATGCTAGTGATATTACGTGAAAGTCACAGAATAAGTGTCGGAAAGATTGTATTTTTTGATAATTTTAAATTCAATCTTCTTTTATCCTGGCCCCGATCCAGGATAAAAGTTAATTATAAATTAATTTATAAAGAAATGAGACCGAGAGAAAAGCAAGCAGACCCATCTTAGGCCTGTCGCTTGATATGAAAAAGCTATGAAAAAGCGAAACAAAAGGAAACGAAGAAATAGCTCGGGTAACACCACTGAGAGGGAACCCCTGAGTGA
This sequence comes from Euborellia annulipes, assembly GCA_023213315.1. Lineage (NCBI taxonomy): Eukaryota > Metazoa > Arthropoda > Insecta > Dermaptera > Anisolabididae > Euborellia > Euborellia annulipes. The sequence continues at coordinate 45,873 of JAKCPI010012513.1, forward strand.
GATAATTTTAAATTCAATAATGTGTTAAATAAGGTGTTATCGTTTTTATATGTCCTGAATAAGTTTAAGCCATATTGTAATAAAAAAAAAAAATAAAAAAAAACACAAACGAAAGAGTTTGAAATTATTTCCAAAACGTTCGAGACATCGTCAGCTATGAATCATTTTCCTCCTAATTAATAATTAATAGCATGTTATTTAATTTTGAGCAGGAAATATCTGATTATTCAAATTAAATATAACTCAAAGTGTCGGAAATCATTTAAGCTTCAAGAAGGGGTGAATTCCTTCCTGAATCCTCCTTGTTCGATATTAATTAAATGATAAATGGGAGAGGAGAAGTAATCCAGGAGCATCTGTTTAATAAAAGAGTTTTTCATAAACAGAGGCTGTAAATTGGCCAACTCATCTCCCACAATAAAATTTTTTTAATCAATTGATAATAAAAAAAATCTCGACATCGAATTTTTTACATGATCGCAATACTTTCTCTCTCTATATATTTCATATATAGGGTAAGAGAAAGTAATAATATGTAGGCCTATATTAAAAAAAAAATTCTCTTAAGAAATCTATTTTTCGCTTAAATAAGAATGCCTGGACCCCTAATATGTATATTAATCTCTATAAAGGATATCGTAAAAGTCTTAAATGGCCTAAGTTGTCGAAAAGACTGTGTGTGTGAATGTGAGTGTGAATGAGAAAAGTGTGAATGTTTAAAAAAAAATCTATTTTTTTTTTGTCTAATATCCCTTCGTTTATTGAAAATAATTTTGTAATATAATAACTATGGCAAGAGAGATTTATAGACCTAATAAGCAAGAATATATAAGAATGATACGCAAAAGATTTTCAAGATTAAAAAGAAATTGGGAATTAAACCGGAGAGCAGCTAACAAAGAGAATGATAACATGCAATCATATTTCATATGTTTCAATATCCCTGATATGGAGGAATTATTAATTTTTTATATGAATTAAAGAGATTAAGTCACTAAAGAGTATAATAAATGAATAATTAGTAATTTCGAATTGAAATACCTAAGTAAAAGGGTTGAAAATCAGGAGCATCAGGCGAGAGCAGCCGGCTGGCATCATGGCGACATTACAAATGAGGACGCTTTGGATTAATGACGAAGAGAAGCGTGGAGTCACTGATAGATACGAGGGTCCCCCCTCAACTGATCTGCTCAGGTGAGGCAGCTACCTCCCAACGAGCGATCTGTGGCGCCAAAGACTTCCGCTCCTCTGATTGGCTAATTAGATGGAGAAATGAGCTCCAGAGTGGGGGGAATAAGAGAGAGGGAAAGAAAGAGAAAGTAATTGAGAGGAGGGGAAGAGATTAAATATTAGACTTTTGAAAAAAAAAAAAAGAAATTGAGGAGTGGGCTCCCATAGAGTCATGGAGTTATGTTTATAATTAAAATTGGAAGTAAAAAATATGGTGTGACTGGCGCACAGCACACAACTTTCTCTTACCTTCGGTAATCGAAAGTTGTGTACTGTGCTTGTCACACCAGATTTTTTGTGTCGACATGTATTTAGTTCCCGACAGTACGGAACATTTGAATTCAGATGTAAAATTTATAAGTATGGGAAAATATTTATATTTTGTTACCATGGCAACCATTTCTCCTATCTTCCCTATGAAATACAAGAGTAAAGTGGTCTTCAGAAGATTTCAATCGCAAAATGAGAATATACATTTTAAAGAGCATCTAAAAAATAATTGATTTTTGAATTTAAAAAAAAATCGTTGGAGCAAATTTTGAGAAAATCGAAAAAAACTGAAAAAGTACATCAGTAAAGTACTAGTAATCTTTGGCCGATTTTGATTAAAAGCTTATTTTTCCGGTCCCGGGGGGTGTTTAAGTTAAATATAGAATTTCAACCTCGTAGCTCAATTCCTTCATGCTTAAAATTGAACACACACACACACACCCACCCACCCACCCACAGACAGACCATGTCGCGAAAACCACTTTTTTGGATTCAGGGGACCTCAAAACGTGAAGATCCATCAAAATCTCGACATCGAATTTTTGACATGAATCCAATACTTTCTCTCTATATATATATTACATATATACATAGGTAAGAGAAAGTAAAAAAAATTAAAAAAAATCTGGTGTGACTGGCGCACAGCACACAACTTTCTCTTACCTTCGGTAATCGAAAGTTGTGTACTGTGCTTGTCACACCAGATTTTTCGTGTCGAAATATATTTAGTTCCCGACAGTACGGTACATTTGAATTCAGATGTAAAATTTATAAGTATGGGAAAATATTTATATTTTGTTACCATGGCAACCATTTCTCTTATCCTTTCCTATGAAACACAAGAGTAAAGTGGTCTTCAGAAGATTTCAATCGCAAAATGAGAATATACATTTTAAAGAGCATCTAAAAAATAATTGATTTTTGAATTTTAAAAAAAATCGTTGGAGCAAATTTTGAGAAAATCGAAAAAAACTGAAAAAGTACATCAGTAAAGTACTAGTACTCTTTGGCCGATTTTGATTAAAAGCTTATTTTTCCGGTCCCGGGGGGTGTTTAACTTAAATATAAAATTTCAACCTCGTAGCTCAATTCCTTCATCCTTAAAATTGAACACACACACACACACCCACCCACCCACCCACCCACCCACCCACAGACAGACCATGTCGCGAAAACCACTTTTTTGGATTCAGGGGACCTCAAAACGTGAAGATCCATCAAAATCTCGACATCGAATTTTTGACATGAATCCAATACTTTCTCTCTATATATATATTACATATATACATAGGTAAGAGAAAGTAAAAAGACAAATAATTTTGTCCATTCTAATTTTTTCATTTCATCTGCAAGACAATCAATAAAAATCATTAAGAAAATTTGGATTTCTTCAAAAGATGCACTAGTTACTTTCTCTTACCTCTATATCTATATGCTAATATATATAGAGAGGGAACGTATTGGATTCATGTCAAAAATTCGATGTCGAGATTTTGATGGATATACACGTTTTGAGGTCCCCTGAATCCAAAAAAGTGGTTTTCGCGACATGGTATGTCTGTGTGTCTGTGAACAAAATATCTCAAGAACGAAAAGAGCTAGGAGGTTTAAATTTTATATTTAAGTTAGGCGCCCCCATGGGACGTGACACGAAACTTTTGAACAAAATCGACCAAAGAGTACTAGTACTTTACTGATGCACTTTTTCAGTTTTTTTCAATTTTCTCTAAATTTGCTCCAACGATTTTTTTTTTAAATTCAAAAATCAATTATTTTTTAGATTCTCAATAAAATGTATATTCTCATTTTGTCATTGAAATCTTCTGAAGACCACTTTACTCTTGTACTCCATAGAAAAGATAGGAGAAATGGTTGCCATGGTAACAAAATATAAATATTTCGCCATACTTATAAATTGTACATCTTGAAAATCGAATGTACCCTACTGGCGGAAACTAAATTCATGTCGACACAAAAAATCTGGTGTGACAAGCACAGTACACAACTTTCAATTACCGAAGGTAAGAGAAAGTTGTGTGCTGTGCGCCAGTCACACCAGATTTTTTAAACCATATATTCTATTTTATTAGATTATATGGACCCTGTTATGCAATGGTGTGTCAAAGACCAAACATCGAGTTTTGAGAAAATCAACAATAAAGTTTTTTTGTTTACATTGGATTATATGGACCCTGTTATGCAATGGTGTGTCAAAGACCAAACATCGAGTTTTGAGAAAATCAACAATAAAGTTTTTTGTTTACATTGGATTACATATAATTTTTCTTGTTAATTGTGCTAGTAACATTAAATATAAATTTTTTTAAGACATTTTTCATAAAAAATACTATTAATTAAAGCATTTGAAACAATATTCCGTGCTTAACTCATTTTTGAATTTTTTGGTCTTTGACACACCATTGCATAACAGGGTCCATATATAATTTTTCTTGTCAATTGTGAAAGTAACATTAAATATAAATTTTTTTAGGACATATTTCTTAAAAAATACTATTAATTAAAGCATTTGAAACAATATTCCGTGCTTAACTCAATTTTTAATTTTTTGGTCTTTGACACACCATTGCATAACAGGGTTCATATAAACAACATGTGAATCGGGCAGTGTAAATAGAGCCAGCTATATTCTTATATTAATTTTCAATAGTTTATTGTATTTATTATAACACTTTCCTTAACTATGGAGAAGAGCAAAAAGCCAGACAACATTGTTTCCGAATAAATTTGCAATATTAATAAAATTTAAATTTTCCCCTTCAAACATTTTGTAAATTAAAATTAAATATTCAAAACACTAGGTTAATTGTTTCTAAGGTTTTTTTTAAGGTCTTTTTAGGCATCTATGGCCATTTAGACCCCGTTCCTTGATTCAATTTAAATAAATTTTTGTCGCATTGGACGGGACTCTTGTTACAAATGGCCAGCACGCTAACCACTACCCCAAGGCCCGCTTAACACTTGATACGTATATCTCAATGGAGTTTTGTTTATAATTAAAATTTTTTTACAAAATGGAAAAAAAATAGAACAGACATGGAGTGCAGGGGTCGAGATCCGAATCCCGCCGAAGGAGGGCTGAGTAGCTAGTAATTAATAAAAACAAAAGAATAATAGGTTGCGTTAATTTTCAGCTGTGGGATGTCCAGAACCGAAACCGCCTGATGATGGGTACATCGCCGGTCGAAACGCTACGCATGTCGTGATCCTATGTTGTGTGGGTTTCCATCGGGTCGGTGGCCGAATTGGAGAACGAGAGACCACGTTGAAGTGCCTGCATGGAAATCGGTAATGTTTCATGATAAATCTTACTATCTTCTTCTATATATATATATAATGGCGGAGTGTCCGTCCGTCTGTCTGTCCGTCTTTCACGCTCTGTTTGTCCAACTTCCCGTTGGAATTTTGAAACGAAATTTTGCAGTCTGATGAAGAGTCCAGTGTCAAAAATACTCAGGTCCGCAAATTCTCAAATGGGGAGGAGCAAAAATTTCAAAATCTCCAGAATTTTTCCATTGGAAAGCATTGAGTTTTGCCTTGCCTTATGAAAAATTAAAGTCAATCAATTAAAATAATTAAACGAGGGTCCGCCGCAAGCGGGTCTGAGCCAGCTGAGAGGTGGGCCGAAGGCGGGCGTTGCGGCTAGTAATTGGAAGAATAAAGGATTAATTTCATATTTTCGACTCTCGGAGGCTATACATTTCTTTACTAGCCTATAAAAAAAAATATTTCTTAGAACTCTCTTCTTGTTTAGCCACTGTGAGTCAAAATGAAACTTTTTTTTCGGCCTCAATATAATTCTTTCAGATTCTTAAGTAAAATGACCTCCTGAATCCAAATAAGACCTCCGTTTTCCCCCGTCACGTACCGTTTTCGGGGGATCCCCCTATTTTTTTCCACCACTTTTCATTAATTATAGGGCCATGAATCAAATTTGGAGGGATGAAAAGGAATATTTTAGACTTAACATTTCATCAGAAGGTCTAGAGAAGTGAAAAGTTGAAAAACATTAACATTTGGATCCAAGGGGGGGGGGATTGGAGGAGGATTTTGTCACTTAAATCGCTGCACAGTTGGTCAAATTGGCAAATATGCGGCTATAACTTTCATTTTTTTGTGCTGATCTCCACAAATTTAAAGTTAAATATACGGTTTCTTCTATGTCCCTCAATATTTCCATATTTTATCTAAAGGGGTAGAAATTACTTCTTGTCAAAGTTTGAAAAAAATTATAATCTATGAAATATAAAGTTACGCTTTTGTAAATAAATCAGTAAAAATATGACATTTATAAAAACTAATTTTATTTAAAGAAAAATTTACATGGGGTAGACTACCCTTTACTCAAGGGGCGAAAAGTTGTAAGTCTTAAGAAAATTTGTAGGGTGGGAAAATAACTTGGGAGGGAGGGGGGTGGCCTTTAAACAAACAGAAATAAAATTAATTTTTATAAAATTCTAAAAGATTTTAATGAGAAAAACAAATGCAATTTTATTCATTAATTTATTTTTATAATTGAATGTGAATTAATGAATATCTATTAGGGGATGAGTGAGCCGAGGGGGATCGAATTATATCTAAAACTACAAACAAAGGAAATATTTTCATGAAACGAACAACGGATTTACAGGCTTGTGGCATGTTACGACACAGAAATGTAAGCAAATTAAAGAAAAAACCATCTGAATTTTTAGACTTATAATTAGGGGAGGCGAGTGGAGAAACTGCTTAAGAAAATCAGGCATTCAGACAGTGAAAAAGAAAATTCCACCTCCAAAAATCTCACTTATTACTAGGCCACTGACGAGAGGTAAAAGTTTAGGAATTTATATTTTCAATTATTTAATAATAATTTCTTATTAAATATTATAGGAGAATATAAATTCTCTGTTAGAGGGGTGAGGGGTGAGGAGGGAGAGAAAGAAGAAATCATTGCTTAAATGTAAAAAATTTACAAAAAAAATAATTTTCTATTTTCATTTTTAAAGAAAAAAACTATTTTGTTTATTAGAAGGGGTGATTTACACCCTTTCTCACCCTCCCTCTGGGGCACACGAATTCATCATAGAGTTATATCCAAAAAATTGGATAATTTTATCAGTATATTATAAGAGAGAAAAATAAAATACAAAATTACTTTAATTCGTTATGCAAATGAGATGTGAAAATATTAATTACCTTAATAATAAGATGACCAGGCGGGGAGTTTGGTGGATGAACGTCTTATTTGCACAAATCACAACACAATATAAAAGAAACTACACACACACACCCGAGAGAGAGAGAGGAACCGAATGACTCATGGCTCGACTCGAATTCAACTAACTTGTAAGACAGACCGCCTGTCAGGTAGGCAGCAAGCAGGCTCTAGTAACATTCCTCTCTGAACGACCAAGATAAAAATTATCAAATAAGTTCTCTATTTAAAAAAAAATTCTATTTACTTGCAAACTAACGGGGTTTTATTCCGTTGGGAATAAATTCGAAATTAAATAACTATTAAAAGACTCACTTCATTTATCCACCCTTAAAACTCACCCTCAAATAAAATACTTTCAAGAAAAATTTTTTGTATTTATTTATTAAGAATATAGTCGAAATGAAAGAAGAATCCGTAAATTTAACTTTAAATTTATAAAGATCAGTCCAAAAAAAATGAAAATTATAGCCGCATATTTGCCAATTTGACCAACTGTGCAGCGAGGGGCTGTGAATCTTCCATCTTCTTGTAAGGGGTTCAGAATCGCTCACTCACCACCCGCTTTATTCTATTTTTTTTTTTTTTTTTAGTTGAGGGATGTTTAAGGAAGGGTGAGGTGGATCTGTCAGCTGGAATATGTAGAAAATCAGTGAAAAAATCAGAAAAAAATCAATAATTTTTAATGATTTTTTGCATTTTAAGCGACAAAATCCTCCCCCACATCCCCCCCCCCTTGGATCCAAATGTTAATGTTTTTTAACTTTTCACTTCTCTAGACCTTCTGAAGAAATGTTAAGGCTAAAATATTCCTTTTCATTCCTCCAAATTTGATTCATGGCCCTATAATTAACGAAAAGGGGTGGAAATAAGTAGGGGACTCTCCCCCGAAAACGGTACGTGACGGGGGGAAACGGAGGTCATATTTGGATTCAGGTGGTCATTTTACTTAAGAATCTGAAGGAATTATATCGGGGCTTTTTTTTTTTGCCGCACTCAGTGTAGTTTGTTTACCTACATATTTTTAATGGCTATTAAATGTCAGTTTAGTTCAAACTCGATGTACCCAGGTGTGAATTAAAATAGCTGAGGAAAATGGAACTCATTTTAATTTTATTTATTAATCTCATAAACCGCCCTGACGTTAATTGCCTATAAACAACGTCAATTATAAGTGTAATTTTCTTTTTACTTTATACTAGGCCTACCATAAATTAAATCACTTTTTGTTAATTAAAAATTAATTAAAACAAATTTGTTTTCAACTAACGAGTCTCTTGTGAGTGTTATTTATTGGCGAGGCCAAATATCCCATGGCCCTCGGGAATCGAACAGTCTTTCCGGGGCATATGAGTGCTGTCCATGGTATTTTGAATACTATTATCTTATTCAAATATATAGATTTCGAAAAATATTTAATTATGTAACACAAATATATAGGCCTAGTAAATATATAATAAAAGGCAGTTTTTTCTTAATTTTATTCAAGCCCATCCACCATCTGCATGACCAGGAAGTCAAACCATGAAGACGACCGAAATGTCGCTATGAGTTTGAATAAAATAAGGAAAAAAACATAACTGCTGAGGCTTAAACATATAGATTCAGCTATTCGCCACAAATATATTAAAAAAAAAAATTATTGTTTATTTCCAGATGGTCGGATGCTGTGCCTCTTTGCGAGCAAGATCCCCATGTGATCGGAAGCGACAATCTCTCTCAGGCTAGGGCGGATGCCATAGTCAAGGAGCAAGATTTTGTTTTAGGTATTTATAAATTGTGAATAATTAGGATTATCTTCATGCGCAAATTTGATCTTCTTAAGAGAATAATTTTTTTTTTTTTAATATAGAGCAGCGGTTCTTAATCTTTTCAGTAATTGGCACCCTTTGGAGTCTTAAAATATACTCTCGCACCTTCTATAATTCGTCGACCAAAAAAGAAAAAAAAAATAAAATCATTGTGTGGTTTTATGAAACCACGATGAAAGTGAAACTTTTTTTTCGGTTCGTAGGCGTTTAACTGAAAATTTTCAGAAAATTAAGAGTATTAAAATCACGTTTTTAACTTAATAATTGCAAAATGGGAATGATAATGGGAAATCAATAGACGCATGTTAAAAACTGAGAACAATATTTAGCAATTGAAGATTTGAATCATTTTAAATTATTTAAAAAATTATATTTTATCAATTTAAAAATTGAATAATTAAATCTTACAATTATTTTTTCAACATTCGTCATATATATTAAATTTCATCTTTCTTTTTTGTCGTCACGGCTTGTGACGTCATGGCTTGTAGCGTCAGGGTCTTTGAAGTCACGGCTTGTAACGCGACATGCTGATAGAAGAGCGAAAAAATTTGAGGCCATCAAATAAAAGTTACACTTTAAAAAACCATCATTCCTTCACATTTATTAATTTTCAAGTTGCTTTATGCGTAAAGAAAGTAAAATTATATAGAAAGATTTATATAATTGCTCTGTTTCAAATCTATTTTCTATCTTGAAGGAGCTGACTAGCTATGCCGCAAATTGTCAAAAATTTCATAGAATTTTGATATTCCATTATGTTACATTGAAAACTTGTATCTATCTTAAAGTAGTGGGCTTCTGCCCCCTAGGGGGTATGGATTACCCGCGGGGGTATATGCATATACGAAATTCAAAATTATAAACAGTTCTTTAACCAAATTGAATAAAAAAAAAAAAAAAGAGGGCCGTGAGATATTGACTTGGGTTACAAGGGGGTTTCGACTTCAAAAAGTTTAAGAAGCACTGATCTATATTAAATTAGAGGTAGTTTTTTATTTATTTATTTATTTATTAAAGAGAATGATACAAATTTGATTTAAAAAATAAGTAAAAATATTTCTACAATAGTTTTTTTTTTATTATTATTTTTTTGGCAGATATCATGCTTCCGACAGTGTTGATATGTGTGTTGTTGCTTGGCAACGCGGGTGTTGTACTTATAATCCTTTATCTTCGACGTCGGCGAAGAGAATTCCGTGGAGAGGGCAAAGAGCAACTGACGACCACTCAAAAAACCGCAACCACCAGCCAAGTCTGATTAGCATCTCATTTTTCATTATTCTTCAGGAATATGGTCTCATTTTTATTGTGAATTGAAAAAAAAAGAAGATAAAATTTTTTTCTTCTACGTCATATTTTAAGTTATGCAGTCAAAATATTTCCATTTTTATTGTTTGATTTTTATATAAAATTGTATTGACATAGGAATTTATTATCCAGGAAAAAGTGATACTAGAGGAATAGGAATTATTATTACGAGTGTAGAGAAAATGACTTGGCAATATATTTGAAATGCTCTCTCTTCAGTCAGAATTTAATACTTCATAGGCGTGCCCAAAGGGGTTCAGGACTATAATTTAACTTTCCCTCCTTAAATAGAATAGTCCTAGTAGTAAAATAAAGGGAATTAGGCTTGAAACAAATTTCTTATGTAATTTGCACTAAATTTCAAAAAATTTTGGATGTTGAAGTTTTTATTTAATATTGGATGGTCATTTTTTCCACATGCTTCATTCGGATTCACTACAAATTTCAATATTTTGAACGACTTTTGATAAATTTCATTCTTTTTCGATGAGTGATTCAAGAATTTTCATTTGTGTGTTACTCAAAATTCAAGAACAATTTTAAGATTTAGTGATTTCAGAGAGAAATAAAACAGCAAAAAAAAAAAAAAAAAAAAAAATTGATTGTAGATGGTCGTAAGTAAGATCAATTTATTCTAAGGACCGTGGGGCAAAATTCGTTAATTTTTGGCCAACGGTCCTTAGAATAAATTAAAATTCAAGAACGCCTGCAAATATAATATAAGGCGTTCCTGAAATAATTTTTTGCTGTTTTATATTTCACAGAATCACATCCTCTGCAACAATTAAGATTTATTTATATTATAAATATTTTATTTTTTATTATTTATATTTCTTGTCTTGGCTCGAGGACTAAGACCCGCCCTTCCAGGGGGTTGAACTCCCAATATCCCCTCTAAGTAAATGAAAATTTTTCTTCTTCTTACAAATAAGAATATTGATGATAAAATTTAATGTTCTAACCCCTACATAACGAGACTATATTCTAAAGAATAGCTTCCATTTTTTTTAAATCATTCATTCATCCCCAAAAAAAAAAAATTTTTAAAGGAGGCTTTCTATTAATTGATAAAACAAAAATTTTCACTGCTTGACCTATAAATGATCATATTTTCAATGGCCTTTGCTGTACAATTCTTCCTTTTTTATTTTTTTAATAAAAATAAGTAATATTTTTTTAAAGGATATGTTTTTAATAGAAAGCCTTTAAAAAAGAGTTAAAACCAAAGAAAAGATTTTATAAATTAATTTTCTATATGTTTAAATATAATATAATGCACTTAAAATATTTTTACTTTTATAATATATAACAAAAATATATATAAATATTTATTAATATATGATATATTTATATATTCACGAGGAATTTGAATAATTCTAGTTTATGAATATGTTATTAAATTTGAAAGTAAATTAATTTGTCGCTAAAAATCTGAATGATACCCGAAAAACAAGAACGCCCACGGGAAGTCATCGTTAATTGGTTGTTTTAAAATATTGTAAAACTCTAGTATAAAAAATAAATAAATTATAGAACGTAGTGTTTTAAATAATAAATTAGAGGCTGGGGAAATTAGTTTATGTTTGGTTGCTGGAAGGTAGTTAACGTACACCAACTCATTAATCAATTTTTTAATAACCTCATTCAAAACAAATGATTAATTAATTCCGTTAATTTATGAGTTGGTCAGTTGGATTGCCTAATTAATTACCAGCAAACAAAAACAAATGAATTTAGTATTTGTATATAACATTTATTGAAAATGTAATTTTTTTTTAAACTTTTTTTATCCAGTTGAATTTTTAATCAACTATACGCTGGATAATTTTGTTCAAGACACCAAATGTAAATATAATTAAAAATATCTGGCACAAAGTGGTGTACAGATAAAATAGATAATAGTATAGAATCACGGGACTATAAATATATAATAGTATATTATTAATGTTGTGGTGCTACTTTAACTAATTTACTTGGAGTAGGGGTTAGCGTGCTAACCTTGTATACCAAAAGTCGCGGGTTTGGACCCCAGGCAGTCGGATGATTTTATTTAAGTCATTTGGATACCAAATGGCTTGAATAAGAATGTCTGGACCCCCAATATATGTAACATCAAGAGAAAAGATATTGGACAACCCCGTCACCCCTTCAGGTGCACCGTGCACCTGTTGCATCTGCCTAGTTACGGCCCTGTATACATACCTCAAAAGGATCTAAATTCAGGTAGACTTGAGGGGGGTGTCCAATATCTTTTCTCTTGATGGTATATTAATTAATAACGGATATCGTAAATGTCTTATATGGCCTGAGTTGCCGAAAAGACAGCGTGAATGAGAAAAATGTGTGTGTTTAAAAAAGAAAACTAATTTACAGTTGTAGTGGCGCAATCAGGGGTTAATCCTGATTGGGCCACGGAGATTACATTGTGGCGTAGCCATGGCAGTCTGTAATCTAAATTTTAACTAGATATTTATTTATTTCAAAATATGTTATTTTAGTTTGATATGAGAAGAATAAAATTGAATACACTCAATTTCGATCACTTGATCCACCAGCAAAAATAGACCTATACTCAGAATTTAAATGTTAAAAATATCGACATCGAATTGTTGACATGAATCGAATACTTTCTCTCTATATATAGGGTAAGAGAAAGTAAAAATACAATAATAAATTAAAAGAGGGGGTCTATGGCGGTTTGAGAGAGCAAACCCAGGCTTGAATAGCAGAAGAAAAATGTGAGTTAGAAGAAGCATTGAAGAGGAACATGTTTCAAAATAATGGAAATCACATAAGCATACTGTCGATATTATACAAATTCAAAAGGAAAACTTAGATAAGCAATATTTATTAAATAATAAATGTAAAATAAGAAAGGAAACATTAAATCAAGTTGAATGGCGTTGTGAGAAGTTAGAAAAAAAAAAAGTAGAAAGGTGGGAATGGTTAAAAAAAAGCAAACGTCGAAAACGGGTCGTAGGACCCCCGGCAGGAACGAAGTTCCTAACGCCTTTTCTTCAACTCAGAATATAATTTAAAATATGAATATGATTAAATAGACGGAAAACCCGTCTCCGGTAGATAGAAGGAAAAAAATCTGGTGTGACTGGCGCACAGCACACAACTTTCTCTTACCTTCGGTAATCGAATGTTGTGTACTGTGCTTGTCTCACCAGATTTTTTGTGTCGACATGTATTTAGTTTCCGACAGTACGGTACATTCGATTTTCAAGATGTAAAATTTATAAGTATGGGAAAATATTTATATTTTGTTACCATGGCAACCGTTTCTCCTATCTTTTCTATGGAGAACAAGAGTAAAGTGGTCTTCAGAAGATTTCAATCACAAAATGAGAATATACATTTTATAGAGAATCTAACAAAAAAGAGAGGGTGGGCGTGGCCTCGCCAAGACTTCGGCTAATCTCGCCTTCCTCGGCCTTCGCTCGGGCGCTGGGAACGCATTTTTGTTAGGAACGCGTTTTTGTTAAAGTTACATTTTCTCCCAATTCACCCTGCGTAAGCCGCGTTAAAGAACTTCGTTCCAATAGAAAATAAAAGGTAATATAAGTCTGGAGATGTTTAGTATAAAAAAAAACAACAGAATGAGCTTGCTAGGAAGAAGATTCTTAGGAAGGACAAGAGACAACCCTGGCTCAGGTAACTCGTGGATAACGAGTAACAAAAGATATTTAATTATAGTGTAGCACATTTTTTTCCTTTGCACTATGTTTACACATCAGTAATGAACTATGTAATGACAAAGTATTTAAATCGATTTCCAAAACCTAAATAATGAAGGGGATGGAAGTCCTAGAAGTAGAATTGCTTAAAATTATATAATTGTTATCTATTACTATTAATATATTGTATTGTATATATAATAAATTCATTCATTTTTGTTTGCTGCAATTACTGTAGGTATCAAATGACCAACTCCTTAATAAATTTCTCCAGAGCACAACATATTTTTAGTATCTAATTAAATTTTGGTATTATTTAGAGGAGTCCCTAATTGAGAAATCCATTGTTGAGTTGGTTATATGGATTCCAGCATTTGAAATTCTTAATAAATAGTGTAGATACCATATTTCTTTAGTCTAATACAAGTTTAAAATTGCCACAAACACACGTCTGTAGTACGGTATTTTAAATAACCATAAACATACATAATTGTAGGCGTACTTATTTGAAACTTTTTTTGGGGGTGACAAATTAATATTTATATAAAAAAATGTCTAAATTTTATAATCCATAATTTCTGGATTATTCAAATTCCTCGTGAATTACGACTGTCTTATATTGTAAATGTTCGTACCTTAAAATAACTCATCTGTGTATGTATTAATGGGAACAAAGAACAAAACATAAAAACCTCTCTAAGAGAGACAATTAATTTGTTCCATTAAATGGTAGAGAAAAGTAAAAAAAATTAATGTTGGAAAAGGAAGCTTGTAACGCTCATTTGTTAACAACTGTTAATTTATAACTCATTAATAAAAGGACTTGTCAAAGTTTTTATAAACTTTTATTTATCCTGAACGATCATTTTCTTTTGTTCCTTAATATATTGTTGGATTCATCATTAAATGTCGAAGATTCTATATTATTCAAAAATATTGATCAGTGCATATATATCGTCGAATAAGACTAATTTCATTTTTGAAAATTTTACAGCTCGTTCATTTCTTTGTTGACTTTTCCATTGAACTGCTTTGAATGGAGTAATAATACTTTGTTTTTTAATCATTTTCTACTGAAATAAAATTCAATTTAAGCTTTCCTTAATGGAAAGCATTGGAGATGGAGAGAGAACAATATAAAATAATTTTTTTTTTTTTTTAATGGGGTTAGAACAACTTGGTTCTTATGCGATGATATATGACACTATCATAAACGCCTTTGAGTTAGGCATCCCAAACGGCACACGCACAATAATGCCATGTTTTTATGAGGTAGACATTAGGCATTAGTGTGTGTGTAGCATACAGAATACGATTTGGAATGTCTAACTCAATGGCGTTAAAAAGTTTTATGATAGTGCCAATATATATGCACAGAGTGGTACAGTAAAGGCCACAATTAAGTCCCACCTGATAGCTAGAGCCTTAAGTATATGGTATAGTAGGGCCTGTATGGTGGTTAGTGAAATAATTTTAATGACCGAAAAGGTAAAACGTAAAATCTGGTACAGATTATTTTATTTCACCAAAAACCATATACTATACTATATTTTGAAGACTCTAGTTTAAGAGTCTAGTTATCAGACGGGGACTTAATTGTGGGGCTCACTGTACATTTATGTATTAATACATTCTGAGTTTGTTTAGGATTCAGGCTGAGGGACCGGTAAGCCCAGGTATAATATATTCTATGATAGTATGACACAAAATTTGTAGATAGTAGGAAGTTTAAATAATTAAAACACAAATAGACCTATTAACATATGCGATATAGGTACATACCATCTATTGCAATAGTATTGAGACTAAAGCCCGGTAGTTAGGCAGCCCAAATGACACACGCACACTAAAGATTTCTTGGCAATAGGCCGAACGACCCTTTTTAATTTTTTTTTTTTTTTTTGTTAAAAAGGGTCGTTAGGCATATTGTCAAGAAATCTTTAGTGTGCGTGTGTCATTTAGGCTGCCTAACTACCGGGCTTTAGTCTCAATACTATTGCAATAGATAGTATGGTGTACATTTCGTATAATAAATTATCTCATTTTTTTTAATTAATAAAAATAATCTCTTAGATTATTAAAAAGATTATTTATAATTATATTAATTAAATATAAATTTTATATACATTCTTAAAAATAAATACAGATTATATACAGTAATACAATAATAATAACAATATACATTATGTAGTATGCAGTGAAGAAGAGTTATTTGAATTTATACAAGGAGATTTATTAGAAAAATCGAATTGGATCAGAATCACAACGTACGACGTCACGGAGACTATCAGCTGAAATTATTTTAAAAAAAAACAGCATTATTATTTAATTATGTCTCAAATGGAGATTTCTCGATTTATAGTATGTTCCCGTTCTTTATTTGTAATAAAAAAAGAATTTAATAATTTAAAATTCAAGGTGAATTCATTAATTGAATTAACGAAATCTTGCCTGATATTAAGAATGCGCAGAAAATATAGGCTACCGACCAGTCAAATCAACATCAAATTTGATTGTTCCTTTAAGAAAAATAATATTTACAAAGCTTATTAATAAATAAATTCTACTAGTTCTTCATATTCCGTATTAGGCTTATACTTTTAATTTAAAAGAAAGAAGCGACCAAGGGAAGAAAAAAGTCATTTCAAACGAAAGCAACTTTGGGAGTCTTAATGGCCTTAGATGCCGAAAAAACATCTTAAAACAAATAAACGCAAAACAATCTGTCAATTTTGAAAGTAACTAATATTTCAATGTAAAATTATTTTAAAAGAATCAGGCGAAGAAGTGGCAAGGAAAAATATTTGCAAAAAAATCTGGTGTGATTAAAGCACAGCACATAAATTTTACCTTTCTTTCGGTAATGCTTTCATACCAGATTTTTTTGTGTCGAGATATATTTAGTTTCCCATAGCATCTTAGTTTCAAACTTGCATTTTAAATGTTGACTGCTTGAAATAAACTATCATATTTGGATATTTTATACACAATAGAGAAACCTAAATAAATACAAAAATTCACAAGAATTGGAAATTTTTTTTTTAAATGTGAGAAAGTTCATAAGGAGACCCCCTTTTGAATCGAAATTTATATGCAAATCCCCATAGGGATTTAACATTGGCTCTATGGAAGAAAGAGCTGAAAAGGGAATTTGATAAATCTGAAATTCTACATCAGTGCTTCAAACAATTTTCTTAAATTGAGAAAATACATTTTAAAGAGGATCCAAAAAACAATTGATTTATGAATTTTAATCAAAACCATTAAAGTTAATTTTGTGAAAATCGAAAAAATCTGAAAAAGTACATCCGTAAAGTGTAGTTCAAACAATTTTCACGAAAAATTTTACTGATATACTTTTTAAAGAGCATGTTAAAATAATTGATTTTTGAATTAAAATCGTCAGGGCCAATTTTGAGAAAATCGAAAAAAAAACCAAAAAGGTACTTCATTTGAGTGCTAGTACTTTTTGGCCGATTTTGTTGACAGTCAGGGTCAATGTTAGATATAAAATTTCAATCTTGTAGCTCAATTCCTTCATGCAGACAGACCAATTTGCGGGACGCAGGAAAACATGTATATTCATCAAAATCTCGACATCGAATTTTTTATATGATCGCAATAATTTCCTTCTATATATTACAAATATAGGTAAGAGAAAGTAAAAAATTATTTTTCTGTGTGTTTATTTTCTCCATAACCTTAGCAAATAATTTTTTATCCAAATTTCATATATATTATTTTGGAACAATCTTAAATCGAGAACCTTCTAAAATACGATAATTAAAATATTCACCATTCCAATTAGATTTAAATTAATTGTAACAAATTCATCAGCTGAGAACTCAAATTTACGCTGAATCATTTGTAAATAAATAAGTTGTATCTGTAGGAAAAAAAAAGAGAAAATATTTAGAATATATAATAAACTCTCAGATTCAAAATCTTTTACCTTCCCGTAAAGTTTACTTTCGTGTGGAATTACTTCAAGCCATTTATCCAAAATATTGATGATTTTATTAGCCTAAAAAAAAAAGAGAAAAAAAATTCTTTAGTTCTAAAAGAGGAAATCGGCAAGTAATGAACATGTATAGGAAGATTTTTCAAATAAGTTTTTTTTTTTTTTTTGAAATAAGAAATTTATAAATATAACATTTTATTTTTACATAACATTCTTACGGGAATCTCAAGCATAGTCAGGAATCTAATATGAAATTTTCATGTATGGTCTTTAATTGAGTTTTTCTATTTTATTTTTTTTTTTTTGCAATTCAACAAATAGAAATTTTTTTTTAATTTTTTTTTTTTATTTATTATTGATTTTGTTTGGGCTTTTGTAATTTTTTGCTTTTGTAAACAAATAATGTATCCAAAATGTTAAAAAAGGGGCTGGATGGCTTCTGCCGAAGCCGGTAATAAATTAAAAAAAAAAAAAAAATTTGACTTTGAGAGAAGAGACCGGATTTCAGAGCCACCGAATTGATCTATCGAATGTTTATTAATTCCCCCATTCTAATTCAAAAGATAATGTTCGCCTGTTAGTTAGGCAACCAAAATGTATCCGTCTAACAAAGAAGCGTCAAATAGAAACATTTAAAATTCGAAATCAAACTTATATTTTTTCATCTCCTACGATATTTATTAACAAAGACTTACTTCAGTTATTGCGAAACTTGTCGAGTAAATAATATAAAAAATCATAAACGGAAATATGAAAAATCCAAGGAAAAAATCAACTCGTATTAGAAGTATCAAAAACAAATAAATATCACTAATTCTATATTTCAAATAAAAACTAATATTATAAAAGATCCATAAATAGAAGAAAAATATTTCTAGGATAAATAAGGAGAAATATTTATTGAAAATGCCATTAATTTCATTAGCAATTTTACATAAAACGTAATATTGTTTGTTTAAATTTTGTACTTGTGACGTAATTGATTCTAAATCTAAATCTTTAGACAAAAAAAGATCGGAGAAAAGAGAATTGATATGACGAAAATGCAAGGCTAAAAACATAACCATGGCACTAAATCGAACAGACGTTTGATAAATCACCGAAAAACAAAGAGAAAATCCCGAGAGATGAATAAAATCATATAAATTACTTGAATCAAAATAATAAAAATTAATAATAATATTAATGAAAAATAATAAAATTATAGATTCAGTAAAAATATTAAAAATTAAATGTCTAGTGGTGAGAATTTGAAATTTATTTGCAAATCGAGACATAACACATAAAATATTATAAAAATTCTTTCGGTTAGAAATAGTTAACTCTTGAGCACAAGTATAAGTAGAAGTCAAAGCAAAAAAATGAAAATTTTGAAAAATTGCAGTCAACCACGTGCCAGATAATTCACTGAATTTTGTATTGGCAAAATTAACACAAGATGTTATAAAACTAATAGCAATAAAAAGGAAAACTAAATTAAAAATAACAAGAGATCGAGGGGGATATAAAATGTCATCTTGGATGAAAAAAGAAAAAGTGCCAAGAAAAAAACCAACTAGGATAGTTGGAGATATCACAGTAAAAAAATTCATCCTCAAGAAATGATAAATTCGTTAGTAAAATCACTAATAAACTAACCAACTTGTTATTTAACACAATCAATATTCATTTTTTTTTAATTAAAGTTGTTAATTAATTATTTCATTAATAAATAAAAATTAGAGTATGCCATCGATAAATAATATTATCTTTTAATTTTCTCATTGAGTTTATGTTTATTTTCTATTTAGCTAATGAGTTGATTAGTGTCAGAATTGTGGTAGTAATTTTCATGGGATGCGTTTTCGTTTCCTTTCTCAGGAGGAAGCATCTCAAATAGAATTGAATTTTAATATAAACCCGAATTATCTTTAAAACAAGATTATAAGCTTATAGTTTTATCCTCTCAGCTCCACAACGCAATTATATACGTAAAAGAAAACAATTCAAAAAAATCTGGTGTGACTGGCGCACAGCACACAACTTTCTCTTACCCTTCGGTAAGAGAAAGTTGCGCACTGTGCTGGTCACACCAGATTTTTTGTGTCGAGATATATTTAGTTTCCGATAGCACCTTAGTTTCAAACTTGCATTTTAAATGTTGACTGCTTCAAATAAACTATGGTTATTTTTCAAAATTTTAATCTCATATTTGGACATTTTATACACAATATAGAATCGTAAATAAATACAAAATTTCATAAGAATTGGAAAAAAAAATTTTAAATGCCTAAAAAGTTCCAAAGGGGACCCCCTTTTGAATCGAAATTAACATACAAATTCCTATAGGAAATTAACATTAGGCCTATGAGAGAAGGCGGAGAGACAGGCGATAATGTTTGCAAGTGAGAGAGAGAGAGATATATGTTTTCTCCTAAGCAATTAAAGACACAAATAAAATAAAAATAAATGGGAATTTAAATAATAATTGATTTTTAATCTAATAAAAAGAAAAAGATTTAAATTCCGTTACCATGGCAACCAGTTCTATCTTTCCTATGAAGAACAAGAGTAAAGTGGTCTTCAGAAGATTTCAACGGCAAAATGAGAATATACATTTTAAAGAGCATCTAAAAAATAGTTCATTTATGAATTTTAAAAAAAATCCTTGGAGGGAATTTTGAGAAAATCGAAAAAAACTGAAAAAGTACATCAGTAAAGTACTAGTACTTTTTGGCCGATTTTGTTCAAAAGCTTATTTTGAGATTCTTCAAAGATACTTAAGTTAAATATAAAATTTCAACCCGGTAGCTCAACTCCTTCATGCTAAAAATCTGTCCACACATACAGACACACACACACACATACATACACACACACACACACACACACAGACCAATTTGCGGGACCCACTTTTTTGGACTCAGGGGACCTCAAAACATGTATATCCATCAAAATCTCGACATCGAATTTTTGACATGATCGCAATACTTTCTCTCTCTATATATTTCATATATAGGGTATGAGAAAGTAAAATGAATTTTTTTTTTTAATAGATTGACTTTTTCCAACTTCCTTTATTCCACAGGGAGCCCCCTTTTGAATCGAAATGTACATGCAAATTCGCATAGCGATTTAACATTAGCTCTATGGAAAGAAGAGAAAAATGAATTTGAAAAATCTGAAATACTATATCAGTAAAGTGTACTTCAAACAATATTCACGAAAAATTTTACTGAAATTCTTTTTAAAGAGCATCTAAAAAATAATTGATTTATGAATTTTAAACAAAATCGTTAGAGCCAATTTTGAGAAAATCGTGGGTCCGTCTGTGTGTGTCTCTGTGAACAAAATATCTCAAAAACGAAAAGAGCTAGGAGGTTGAAATTTTATAATTAAGTTAGGCACCCCCATGGGACGTGACACGAAGCTTTTGAACAAAATCGACCAAAGAGTACTAGTACTTTACTGATGCACTTTTTTAGTTATTTTCGATTTTCTCAAAATTCGCTACAACGATTTTGATTAAAATTCAAAAATCAATTATTTTTTAGATTCTCTTTAAAATGTATATTCTCATTTTGTCATTGAAATCTTGTGAAGACCACTTTACTCTTGTACTCCATAGAAAAGATAGGAGAAATGGTTGCCATGGTAACAAAATATAAAATATTTTCACATATAAATCGAATGTACCGTACTGTCGGAAACTAAATACATGTCGACACAAAAAGTCTGGTGAGACAAGCACAGAACACAACTTTCGATTACCGAAGGTAAGAGAAAGTTGAGTGCTGTGCGCCAGTCACACCAGATTTTTTCTTTATAAAGACAACAAAAATTTTCTGGCAACATTAAAAATTTTCAGATCTAAAAATCCTTAAATACAATTATGACTATTTAGACTACTTTAAATAAAAAATAATAATAATTTAATATTGTAAAAAAAAATTACTAAATAAATACAATTTCTATTTGAGATTTCGAATGACCCGATGAAAAGAGCAAGTTACTCTCGAAACGTGAGAGTTTGAAGAAAGAACTCAACACGTTTGAATTTTATTTTCTAATTTCATTAAGGTCATTTCGGGAACGAAAGCCATTTAGGATTGGTAGCCAATCCAAATGAAATAAATTGTCGCTTGAGACGGGATGCGAACTCGCAACCCTACAAATGACCAGCACGCTAACCAGTTACACCAAGGCCTATTTGAATTTACACAAATATTAAAAATACTTACTTCATTTATCGCTGTATGTGTTGCATATGTAAAATAAACAAAGAGTAACGTAAAAACAATAAATCCGAAAAACCAATCAGCGCTAATCAAGAGTTCGAAATAGAAAAGTGGATTTTGCTTATCATATTTCAAATAATAACCAATATTATAAAAAAGACAAATATAAAAAAGAAAAAGCTCGGCAATATGAATGAGAAAATATTTAGAAAAAATTGAGTTAATATCACAAGCTAAATGACATAATAAGAAATGTTGTTTGCATAAATATTGCGCTTTTTCAGGCAATTGTGTTTCCTCGAATATCGAGCGAGATAATTTAGAAAAACTTTGATTAATATGACGAAAATTTAATGTAACAAACATAACTAAATCAGCGAATCGACGGGATGTTTGATAAATTACAGATACATAAAAAGCCGGGGCGATGTATAACAGAAGAATAAACCATCCTTTGAACTCGAAAAAAGAATAACTAATTATGATATTCATAAATAAACACAAGGTCAAAATTTCGCAGAAAATTTCAAAAAAAAAATGTCCCCATGTTAAAATTTGAAATTTATCTGTAAATTCTTGAATTTTATTTAAAATTTTAAAAATCTCTTTATGTTTAAAAATCCATAAAAGATGTGACGAATTATAATTAATACAAAAAGTAATAATATGAGTTCTTTGAAAATATTTTGTCATAGGCGACCGATGAAATTTTTCAAAATTTCCATCACGCATATAGAAATAGATTTTCATAAATAGAAAATTTACAATACATATGAGGATTAATTGATAAATAAGAGCAGCTCGAGAAAAACGTAAATTTTTTCGGTTATTTAATGAAAATGGAAAATTGCCGATCAAATAGCCCATGAAAAGTGTCGGCCACATTACTGTAAAAAAATCCATCATAAAATAAAGGTATTGTTACTGGTGCATAATATTTTATAATAATTTCTATCATTATATTGATCTGATAAATTTCAATTAATTAAACTAATAAAGTTGATGATCTATATTAAAGTTCAAAATCTATTAAGTTAATTGCTGATTGTTATTTTAATTTCTCTACGTAAATATGGACACGCCTACTTAACATACCTAAAGGTCATTATTAATATTTTAGTATAATAAAGAGAAGTGAAAAACATTTTTTACACAATGTTAGTCAGGATTATAAAACGCTCAAACTTAGATAGGATTCAATGGTTGGAGTCTTTCTATACAAAAAGATAGAAAATATAACTGGGAAAAATGGCAGCGACCTTAATTTGGGGAAATAAAAGTTTTAGATATAATTATTGGTAAATCTAAAAATTTCTATGTAGTTTCCTTCAGGTATATGTGCTGTTTGGCGGCGGATTCTTAGAAATTTTTGGAAGAATGAAACTTTATTGATTGAGACAATTTATTGGTTGTCTCTGCTATGAAATGTTGGTTTAGTTTCATTCTTCCAACAATTCCTAAGAATCCGCCTTCCAACAGCACATATACCACATATATTCTTAGGAATTTTTGGAAGATTGAAACTCAAAACAACAATCTTCAATCTTCCAAAAATTCCTAAGAATATATGTGGTATATGTGCTGATGGAATGCGGATTCTTAGGAATTGTTGGAAGAATGAAACTCAAACCAACAATACATAGCAGAGACAACAAATAAATTGTCTCTGCTATTAATTGTTGGTTTGAGTTTCATTATTCCAACGATTCCTAAGAATCCACCTTCCAACAGCACATATACCTAAAAGAAACTACAGAACAAATTTTAGATTTTATATTATATACAGGGGTAACATCATTTCTAAGCTTATTAATATATACCTCCTATCACAAAAAAGCTTCTTTTTTTTTTAAGAAAACTATCAAATGTTAAAGGCGCAATCAGAGGGGGTTTGGCAACTCAAAGTATTTGGTAAATAGCCTCTCTCTCACTTAGAAAAGTACAGTATGTTTATCTCACAAGAG
The DNA here is from genome assembly GCA_023213315.1 of Euborellia annulipes. Classification (NCBI taxonomy): domain Eukaryota; kingdom Metazoa; phylum Arthropoda; class Insecta; order Dermaptera; family Anisolabididae; genus Euborellia; species Euborellia annulipes. Next base: position 69,535 of record JAKCPI010012513.1, read on the forward strand.
AATAAATCTAATATTGAATAGACTCAGGATCAACCATTCCCGAACAAATGGCCACTTGCATAGATTCCATTCTATATTTGTAACCAGATACCAGCAACACCTGAACATCTCATTATGGAATGCCCACTTTTACAAACAGCAAGAAGAGCCCTCATGAAAGATATAGTCCTACAGTTCAGATCTTTCCCTAATTACCATGAAATAATGAAACATGCCTACGACACAAAAATTCAAGAAATAGCCCAATTCAATAAGAAAAGTGTCATCACAATATAATAGCCACATACTAGACTAGCCTTCAAAACTCAATCTTTTCAGAATGAGTGGCCAAATATTTGTAATCTTTACAAATGAACCACAGTTAAACTGAAAACAAACTTCTTTCATTAAAAAATGTGTATAAATAAAGAATTATATATATCATGTGTTGGTCCATGAGGTAATTATGAAAAACATATAACCAAGTATTTATTAATTTAAATAAGCGAAAAATGTAGAATCTACATTTTTCGCTTATTTAAATTAATAAATACTTGGTTATATGTTTTAAAAAATGTGTATGTTTGAAAAATAACAAATCTTTAAAAGATACGTGTATTGAAAAAGAAATAAAAAACATTTTTTTAATGGGCAGTATAGTTTTCTAAGTCATGTATGGGTGTAGGTTTAAAACATCCAAGTTGTCAAATAGGGGTCTATTTTTTTATTTAAGAATGATAACCGTTTTTCTACAATAGGTAAATAGTTGTATAGGCCTACTAAATAAATTTTATAATTCTAACTTACTTCATATATCGTTGAACTAGCTTGGTATGTAATCATGAAAAATGATAAAGTAAAAATGGCTAACCCCCAAAGCCACCCTGAACGAAACATTAATATAAAAATTAAAAACTCCTCGAATTCATATTTAAAATAGTGGAACAAATAATAAAGGATGCCTATACTATAAAGGAAATATTCTGTCAAATGAACAAGTAAATATTTAGAAAATATGGCGTCAATTTCTAAAGCTAATTGACACAAGAGAAAGTGTCGCTTATTAAAATTTTCCGCATATGTTCTAAGTAAATATAGATCTGTAAGTGTAGATAAATCTTCATAAAATTGACAAAAAGTTTTTTTCAAAAACATTACTAAATCTGCGAATCGACGAGAAATTTGATAAATTATTGATAAATTTAAAGCCGGTCCTAAAATAAGAACAAAGTCAAACCATTCATTAATAAACAAATAATTAATTAAAATATTAATAAAAAATGATAACGTAAGTAATTCAAAAAAAAGAATGATTAAAAAATCTTTAAAACAAAATTTAGATGAAAATTTGGAAATTTTATTAAATATTTTGCAAAAATTCTTTCTTTTGAATATCATTAGAAGAAATGCCCCATTGTAATTAATAATGAAGGAGAATATTTGAAATATATGATAAATTTTAGTTATATGGGATTGATTTTCATCGAACGTACTATCTCGCACTATAAGAACCATTAAAAAATTACTCAGACACAACATCAGAAAGGTATAAAATTGTGCAGGACGGGATACACGAATAGTTCGGTTTGTGGATATAGAAAAAGGAAACGTGCCAAGGAGATACCCCAAGAAAATCGTGGGGGACATCACGGTTATAAAATCCATGTTCAAATAAAGTTTTATCTATAACCTGCTATTAAAGTTTCTCTTTTATAAGTTATTCATTAAATTAAAAACTCATTAATTTAATTAATTGAAAAAAAAAATTAGAGATAATATAAATATAAGTTAATTTAATTAAGAACAAATAAATAAACATTTGAAAATATGAAGAGAATCCAGAAAATAAACCCAAGAAATTTTGCTTTCAGGAGAGTTTTGGAAAACTTTATTGTTGACTAGCCGCAAGGTTCACCTTCGGCGAGAAATTGCCCAACTTCACCGAAGGGTGGTTTGGTTAAAACCACAGGTTAAAACAGGTTACACCAGAATTTTTGTTTCAGGATATATATATATAGGGTTATATATTTTTTTTAAATTTAATTTAAGGCCTTTTTAGGCATCGAAGGCCATTAAGGCTCCGTCTCTATTTTCAATTGTATGGGTAGCCAATCCAATTGAAAACAAAGGTTTAAGCAAAGAAAACAAATTGATATCTTTTCTGGTTTATAAATTAATGTAAAATCAAAATTTTACCCATAAATGACCATTTAGGGTCCTTAAAATTGGAAATTCGAAAAATCGCTTCTTAAATGAGGCCTAGGGCACAAATGCAATCAACATGCCAAATTACAGCTTTCTAGGCCTTACAGGTTGTACGATGATTGTACGTCAGTCAGTGAGTCAGTGACCCTGACTCTTTATATATATAGAGAGAAGATAGAGAAGATCTGCCTTTTTTTTGTCTTTTCGGCATCTTAGGCCATATTGACGATATGTTAAAAAAAAAAGGGTATCCGGATTTGAATCGAGAGTATTACTGTATATTACTTCTATTAAATACAGTAGATAAATAACTTACTTTATATATCGTAGTACTCCCTTCATAGGTGATAAAACCAAAAGAAAAAGTAAAAATAATTAATCCCAAAAGCCAACCAGAACGAATGATTATAATAAAAAGAGAAAATATGTTTATCATATCAAATTTTAAAAAATGAAAAATATAATAGAGAAAACATATAATATAAAGAAAAACTTCGATGATGTGAACAAGTAAATATTTAGAAAAAAAATCGTTAATTTCGTTGGCTAATTGACATAGGATGAAATGTCGTAGGTTAATGTTTTGCACGTTTTTTTTAAATAAATGTAAATCTCTAAGTGCCGAGAAATCCTCGTAAACCTGACAAAAGTTTTTTTCAAAAACATAAGCAAGTCTGCGAACCGACGAGAGGTTTGATAAATTATTGATAAACATAAAGTCGGGCCTAAAATGAGAGAAATATCAAACCATGCGTTAAGAAACAAATAATTAAATAAAATATTAATATAAAATGATAGCGTAAGTAATTCCGTAAAAAGGATAATTAAAAAATCTTTCCAACTGAATTTTATCGAAAATTTAGAAATTTTATTTAATAATTTGCAAAATTTGTTTCCTTTAAAAATACATAAGAGTTGCGCAAAATTATAATTAATAACTAAAACGAATATATGAAATATTTCATAAAGTTTAATTAAATTAGATTGAGTTTGATTATAACGAGTGATTTTAAATAAATAAATAATAGAAAAATTACTCAGACATAGCATTGGTAAAATATAAATTATCGCAGGACGGAATACATGAAAAGTTCGGTTTTTAGATATATAAAAAGGAAAAGTGCCCAGGAGATATCCCAGGAAAATAGTGGGGGACATTACGGCGATAAAATCCATGTTCAAATAATAGTCATTATTCAAAAATTTTAATCATTATCAAAAGTTCTCCAATTCATTCAATATTCATTAAATTGGATAAGTAATTAATTTACTTAATAAGGCAACTAAAAAGCATTATTAGAAAAACAATTTTAGTTAAGAGTTAATTTATTAAGAAACAAGAGCTTCATAAAGTAGAAACATGAGTTTGCAATTGGATATAATTTATTGAAAAATTATACTATCAATAGTTTAGATAGAGAAGCATGGGCGTACCCCGGATCAAATCTAGAGGGGGGCCTGGTCAGATCATGGACGTTCAGGGGGGGGGCAGATCATGGTCGTCCAGATTGTGACATAGCTTTTACATTTTTTATATAGAGGGAAAAGCCTTCGAATTAAAGGCCTAAAAACCCTCGAGTCGTAACAAAAAAAAATCATTCCCCGTCGCCATCCACCAATTTTGTTTCGTTTCACCACTTTATAAACATTTAATTTTTTTTTTTTTTGCTTCTAGGGGGGGGGGGCAGCTGCCCCCGCTGGGTACGCCCATGTAGAGAAGTATTAATGAGTTAAAAGAAAGACAAGAAATGGGAAAATTGATGTCACATTATTTTGAGGTGGAAATACCTTATAAGCCTTATAAAATAATAATAATTTATTATAATTAGGCTATATAAAAATAATTTAATCCGAATCGTACGAATGATTTAGGACAAAAACTTACTAAAAATAATTTCAAAGATTATCTCAAAAAATATTTCATTTAGTACTTTTAATTAATATTTTAGAAAAACAAATTTCAAGATCAATTATGTTTCTTATCGATTCTCAGTGGCGTAGCGAGCTTAACTCGCGCCCGGGGCACAATACCTTTTTAGCGCCATCCCTCCCCCCCATTCGAAAGCCATATAATAATATACGTAAAATATACAAAATTTTTATATTACACTGGCACAAAATTTAATATATTTTTTCCAGAAATCAATTATAATAAAAATAAAAAATGTCCAGCAATTTTTTGTTTTGCGGACCATTTGACGACCCTTTGTGAGTAGGGCCCGGGGCATGATGCCCCCTTGCCCCACCCTAGCTACGCCACTATCGATTCTCACTCATAGTAACAAATAGCAGAGCTAGTGACCATAGAAAAATAATTCCTAGGGGATTCTTCGAGCAAAATATAAAAATTTCAGAAATGACTTCCCCAAAACTTTCTCGTATACCCTAAAAACCATATTTGGAATTGTCTGTGTGTGTGTGAGTGTAAACACGATTGCTTAAAAACGCAAGCATCCAGATCGATGAAATTTAGTATATACTTCTTACACTAAAATTGTAGATCTGTATCAATTTTCGGAGTAAATATGTCAAATGGAAATAAGATTTTATTCTTTGACATTTTTTTGAAAATCAATAGTTTTTGAAATATTTAATTATTTAACATCTAATTTAAAAAAAGCGACTGTAAAATGAAAATATTTGTTTCACAAAAAACGTGGATCATCATCAAAATTTCGGTGAAGGACAAGGGCTCAAGGCCTGGGCAAAAAATCTCGAAGACGAATTTTTTACGAGTACAATATTTTCCCTTCGTATACGAGAAAGATGGTTGCAAAAGATGCAAAACGACTGTAATTGAACTCTTTAATTTTTCTGTATTTGAAATAGAAAAATAACTTACTTTATATATCGTAGTACTCGCTTCATAGGTGATAAAACCAAAAGAAAAAGTGAGAACGACTAATCCCAAAAGCCAACCAGAACGAATCATTATAACAAAAAAGATAAAAATGTTTTTAATTTCAAATTTTAAAAAATGAAAAAAATAATAAAAAAGACATATAATATAAAGAAAAACTTCGATGATGTGAACAAGTAGATATTTAGAAAAATAATCGTTAATTTCCTTAGCTAATTGACATAAGAAGAAATGTCGTACGTTAATGTTTTGAACGTGTTTTTTAAATAAATGTAAATCTCTAAGTGCCGAGAAATCTCCATAAACCTGACAAAAATCTTTTTTCAAAAACATAAGCAAGTCTGCGAACCGACGAGAGGTTTGATAAATTATTGATAAACATAAAGTCGGCCCTAAAATGGCAAAAATATCAAACCAATCGTTAAGAAACAAATAATTAAATAAAATATTTATATATAAAGATAAAGTCAGGAATTCCAAAAAAAGAATAATTAAAAAATCTTTCCAACTAAATTTTAAAGAAAATTTAGAGATTTTATTCAATATTTTGCAAAATTTCTTTCCTTTGAAAATAGATAAAAGTTGAGCAAAATTATAATTAATAGTGAAAAAGAATATATGAAATAATTGATATAATTTAATTAAACTAGTTGGAAATTCATTATGATGAGTGAGTTTAATTAAATAAATAATAAACAAATTATTCAGACATAGCATTAGTAAAATATAAACTATCGCAGGACGAAATACACGAAACGTTCGGTTTTTAGATAGATAAAAAGGAAAAGTGCCCAGGAGATATCCTAAGAAAATAGTGGGGGTCATCACGGTGCTAAAATTCATGTTCAAATACCTGGAAATTCCATGGACTTAATCATAATTAAAAGATCTCAAGTATTCATTCAATATTTAATCAATTGGATAAGTAATAATTTTAATGAGTAAGACAGATAAAAAACATTGTTAGAAAAACAATTTTAGTTAAAGAGTTAATTTATTTATCAATAAAGAAGAGCTTCAAGAAGGATAAATATTTGTTTACAGTTAGATTTTTTTTTTTAATTTGTTTGAGGTCATTTACGGCATCGAAGACCATTTAGAACCCCATCTATATTTATTAGAAATGCTTGGTGTAGTGGCTAGTTTGCTTGCTTTCTATACCAAGGGTCGCGGGTTCGGATCCCAGGCAGTCTGATGATTTTATTTAAGTATTTTGGATACCAAATAACTTAAATAAGAATGCCTGGACCCCAAATACATATATATTCAAATAACGGTTATCGTAAAAAGTCTTATATGGCCTGAGTTGCCGAAAAGACTGTGTATGTGTAAATGTGAATGTGAATGATAAAAAAGTGTGTTAAAAAAAAAAAAATTATTGGTAGCCAATTCAAATGAAATAAATTTTTCTCGATAATTTAATCGAAAACTAGGAACCGACTGAAGATTCGGTTTCGGTTACGGCCAAAAAAATAGCCGAAACCTGAGTCCGAAAAGATGGGATGAGACTCGTAAAAAAGGTCAAATGATTTGCAAAAGCGGAAAAGGTGCGGAAAAAATTTAGTCTCCCTAAAAAAAAGGTAAAATGATTTTCACGGGAGGAGAAAAAAATTTTCTGCAGGGCGGAAAAAATTGCAAAAAAAAAAAAAAAAGGTAAATGATATGAATTTTTTATAGGAAATACAAGTTTCTGTTTCGGTGGTTACGGTTTCGGCCGAAACTAAGATTGAGGTCGAGATTCGGTTTCGGCTGAAAATCTTGTTTCTGTCGGACCCTATCGAAAACGTACGAAAGATTTAGAACAAAATCTTACAAGGTATCCGAAAAAAATTTCAAAGATTATTCAAAAAAAATAATTTATTTAGCAGTTTTAACTAAAATTTTAAAGCAGCAGCAAATGTCAAGAAAATTATGTGCTCTAGGGAAGTGAATCTATGTGCAAAAAATAATAAGTCGGATGCAAAATGACTAAAAAAAACATTTTATTATTATTTTTTCTCTATTTAAAATCGATAAATAACTTACTTCATGTATCGTGGCACTCGCTTCATATGTGATAAAACCGAGAGAAAAAGTGAAAACGATAAATCCCAAAAGCCAACCGGGACGAATCAAAATAACAAAAAGGTAAAAAATGTTTTTCATATCAAATTTTAAAAAATGAAAACAATAATAAAGAAGACATATAATGAAAAGAAAAATTTCGATAATATAAAAAAGTAAATATTTAGAAAAAAAATCGTTAATTTCGTTGGCTAATTGACATAGGGTGAAATGTCGTGCGTTAATATTTTTCACGTTTTTTTTAAACAAATTTAAATCTGTAGGTGCCGAGAAATCCTCGTAAACCTGACAAAAGCTTTTTTTCAAAAACATAAGTAAGTCTGCGAATCGACGAGAGGTTTGATAAATTATTGATAAACTTAAAGTTGGGCCTATAATGAGATTAATATCAAACCATGCGTTAAGAAATAAATAATTAAATAAAATATTAACAAATAATAATAGCGCAAATAATTCCGAAAAAAGAATAATTAAAAAATCTTTACAACTGAATTTTATCGAAAATTCAGAGATTTTATTTAAAATTTCGCAAAGTTTCTTTCCTTTGAAAATACATATAAGTTGAGCAAAATTATAATTAATAAAGAAAAAGAACATATGAAATATTTGATAAAATTTAAATAAACAAAATTTAATTTCATTATAATGACTCATTTTATATAAATAAATAGTAGAAAAATTACTCAGACATAGCAATAGTAAAATATAAATTATAGCAGGACGGAATACACGAAACGTTCGGTTTTTAGATATATAAAAAGGAAAAGTGCCCAGGAGAAATCCCAAGAAAATAGAAGGGGACATCACGGTTCTAAAATCCATGTTCAAATAACAATCATTATTAAAAAATTTTTAATCATTATTAAAAGTTTTTCAATTCATTCAATATTCAATAAATTAAAAAAAGTAATTAATTTGATTAGTAAGAAAAAAGAGAAAGTAAAAAAGCATTATTGGAAAAACAATTTTAGTTAAGAGTTAATTTATTAATAAATAAGACCTTCATGGCGAATGACCTATGGCAGGGGTGGCCAACCTGCGGCTCGCGAGCCACATGCAGCTCTTTGTAGGATTATTTATGGCTCTCGATAAATGTTACTGAGAAATGCTGTCACCAATTATTCACCAAAATTTAAGAATTATCAATAGAAATAAAATGAATTTTTTTTTAATATCTTTTTTTGCACACCTTTTAAATAAGTATTTAATTGCGGGTCGCGAAAAATTTCAAATTTTGGACTATCAAGGAGCTTGGCCACCTCTGGCTCAGAGGTAGGTCAAGAGTTCGCATCCAGCCCCAGGCGAGAAATTTATTTCAAATGAGTTGGTTATGAATGAATTCAAATAAATAGAGATGGAATCAGATACCGAAAAAGACCTTAAAAAAAAGCGTTGTAAAAAGAGCCAAATGAAGTAGAAACATGAGTTTTTTTTTTTTTTTTTTAATTTGTTTAATGTCTTTTTCCGGCATCTAAGACCGGAATGGTTTTATTTCGAAAGATTAGTAGCCAATTCAAATGAAATAAATTTTTCTGGCTAGGGAGGGGAAGCGATTCCGGAATATCAGGCACGAAAACATGAAGTTTACAGATAGATACTTTTATTTAATGAAAAATTTTACTATCAATAATTAGATAGAGAAGAATTATTATAAATAAAATACTTTCTCTCTCAATTTTATATAGTGAGTAAGAGAAAGTAATAATATTTAGAAAAAAATATCGCAATGAGGTAAAAGAAATTTATTCATAAGACAGAAGATAATTGTATCATTTCTTCTTATTCTTCTCTCCTCGCCTTGTCCCGCGATGCGGGGTCGGCGGACCTCAATCTTTCCCATCTATTTAAGCCATTTGGATACCAAATGGCTTAAATAAGAATGCCTGGACCCCTAATATGTATATTAATCTTTATAACGGATATCTTAAGTCTTAAATGGCCGAAAAGACTGTGTGTATGTGTGTGAATGTGAGTGTGAATGAGAAAAAAGTGAGTGTTTAAAAAAAAATATTTCCCTCCAATTCTACCATACGTTTTTACGACCGGAAGAAATAGGACAGGCCGGCCCGTCGCACGGTCTGAAGTCTGTTGAAAAGAGGAAGGAAGAGACAGACATTTAAAGAAGTGAAGGACTGCCTGTCCCAGCTCGGGCAGCTCGTGGTCGCCATTCACGTACCCACAATATGTGGGCCCCTGAGCAATAAATCCAAGTAGAGGGGAAATTCTTCATTTTTAAAGTTAAGAAATGATGTGTTAAAATGTGTCTTGCCAGAAAAGAATTGAAATTTTGTTAGGAAAGAATATGCATATCGACGCGATCAGTAGAAAAGTGTCTAATTCCACTTTTTTTGGATGACCTGCTAGGCCACATGCGACTTTCGGACAGTGGTTTGCCCACCCCTGTCCTAAGGAATTCTACGTACAAAATAATATAAAAAAATCGTAAGTCTGATGCAAAATGACTATAAATGAAGTTTTTTTAAATTGTTTTCTCTTAAATAACTTACTTTATATATCGTTGTACTCGCTTCATAGGTGATAAATCCAAAAGAAAAAGTGAAAATAATTAATCCCAAAAGCCAACCAGAACGAATCAATATAACAAAAAGAATAAAAAAGTTTATTTCAAATTTTAAAAAATGAAAAAAATAATAAAGAAGACATATAAAATAAAGAAAAAATTCGATGATGTGAACAAGTAGATATTTAGAAAAAAAATCGTTAATTTCGTTGGCTAATTGACATAGGAAGAAATGTCGTGTGTTAATGATTTGCACATTTTTTTTTAATAAATGTAAATCTGTAAGTGCCGAGAAATCTTCGTAAACCTGACAGAAATTCTTTTTCAAAAACATTAGCAAATCCGCAAACCTACGGGAGGTTTGATAAATGATTGATAAACATAAAGTTGGGCCTATAATGAGAGAAATATCAAACCAATCGTTAAGAAATAAATAATTAAATAAAATATTTATATAAAATGATAACGTAAGAAATTCAGTAAAAAGAACAATTAAAAAATCTTTACAACTTAATTTCAACGAAAATTTAGAGATTTTGTTTAATATTTTGCAAAATTTCTTTCCTTTGAAAATATTTAAGATTTGAGCAAAATTATAATTAAAAACGAAAATGACCATATGAAATATTTGATAAAATTTAATTAAACTAGATGGAATTTCAGTATGATGTGTCATTTTAAATAAATAAATAATAAAAAAATTACTAAAACATAGAAGGGGTAAAATATAAACTCTCGCAGGACGGAATACACGAAAAGTTCGGTTTTTAGATATATAAAAAGGAAAAGTGCCCAGGAGATATCCTAAGAAAATTGTGGGGGACATCACGGCGATAAAATCCATGTTCAAATAAATAGAAATTCAATCGACTGAAACATAATTAAAAGATTTCCAATTAGTATTCATTCAATATTCATTAAAGTGGATAAGTAATAATTTTAATGAATAGTTGAGATAAAAAGCATTATTAGAAAAACAATTTTAGTTAATTTAATGGAGTAATTATTTGAACCTCGTGGGAAAATTTACTAAAAAAAAAAAAACGATATGAATTTTTTATATATTTTATGTGTGACATAATATTTGTAGGGGAGTTTGTTTGTATGTGACTAGCTGTGAGAGGGGGAGGCGGACTAGAATATCGTCAAAAAAGGCATGAAGTAATTAATATGTGGACGACCCCTTATGAGAATATTGGCAAACTCAATGAATACACAATTGAGATGCAGATAGAGTTGTAATATATATAAAAAAATAAACAGAAATATATATAAAATATGTTTAACAAGTATGTGAGTATGTTTTTTGTTGGTGAGGTCAAGCGCCCCATGGTTCCAAGAAATCAAACCCATGATCTCCAGCCTTTCCGGAACATCGTTGTGCTATCCATTGCCCCAAGCCACAGGATATTTTATTTAGCAGTTTTAATTAAAATTGTAGAGCAAATTTCAAGAAAATGATAATCTGGAATTCGGTATATGCGAGATCTTGTTGATTGTCACCTATACTAGAAGAACGAGTAATAATTTTAATGAGTCAGAAAAATAAGAAATTCTTAGGAGAGTCTAGGTCCAAAATTATAAATAAAAATAATAATAAAATAATAATAAGCAGGATGCAAAATTAGTGAAATTGAACATTTTTTACTCTATTTAAAATATATAAATAAATCAAATTAGGAAGTTGTTGTAGTTGAATATGGCTAAATTACAATAATTGTGTAAGTTTACTCCTATATAAAAACTTACTTCATGTATCGTTGCATTCGCTTCATAGGTGATAAAACCAAAAGAAAAATTAAAAATGACCAATCCTAAAAGCCAACCTGAACGAATTAATATCACAAAAAACATAAATAAGTATTGCATTTCAAATTTAAAAAAATGAAAAATATAATAAGGAAGACATATATTATAGAGAAAAAATTCGACGATGTGAACAAGTAAATATTTAGAAAAAAGATCGTTAATTTCCTTAGCTAATTGACATAAGAGGAAATGCCGTAAGTTAATATTTTGCACGTTTTTTTTAAATAAATGTAAATCTGTAAGGGTCGAGAAATCTTCGTAAACCTGACAAAAGTTCTTTTTCAAAAACATAAGTTTCTTTCCTTCGCTGCATATAAGTCTGGTATGCGGAGCCCAGCCTGGACTCACGATTATACTGAGATTGGAAGATTGACAGGGTTGAGCACGTTGAAGTCCAGTAGGGACTATGTTGATGCCTGTGTGTTGTATAAGATTATCAATAACCAATTATTATGCCCGGATTTAAAATCAAGGTTTGCTTTTAAAGAATCTTCTTATGAATTTCGTGACAAAAAGAAATTTGTAGTACCAGCACACAGAACATCGTATGGACTCTACTCCCCTATTGCTAGATTATCCAGATTGGGAAATGATGAGCGTTGTCCGAACGTGGACATACCAACATTTAATGTATTTAAGTCAAGGGCTAAATTCTATATATTGAATGTATGTAATTAATACAACAAAAATTTGATAATGTAAATATGTTTGTATTTGGGCTAATTGCCTGTGAAACAAAGTAAATAAATAAATAAATAAGTAAATCCGCGAACCGACGAGACGATTGATAAATTATAGATAAATATAAAGTCGGACCTAAAATGAGTGAAATATCAAACCAATCGTTTAGAAACAAATAATTAAATAAAATATTTATATATAAAGATAGAGTCAGAAATTCCGAAAAAAGAATAATTAAAAAATCTTTCCAACTAAATTTTAAAGAAAATTTAGAGATTTTATTCAATATTTTGCAAAATTTCTTTCCTTTAAAAATACATAAGAGTTGCGCAAAATTATAATTAATAACGAAAAAGACGGTATGAAATATTTGATAAAGTTTATTTAAATCAGAATGCATATCATTATAATGAGTCGATCTAATTAAATGAATCAAGAAAAAATTACTAAGACATAGGATTATTAAAATATAAACTATCGCAGGACGGAATACACGAAACGTTCGGTTTTTAGATAGATAAAAGGGAAAAGTGCCCAGGAGATATCCTAAGAAAATTGTGGGCGACATCACGGTGCTAAAATCCATGTTCAAATAATTAGAAATTCAATAGACTTAATCATAATTAAAAGATCTCCAATTAGTATTCATTCAATATTCATTAAATTGGATAAGTAATAATTTTAATGAATAGTTCAGATAAAAAGCATTATTAGAAAAACAATTTTAGTTAATTTAATGAAAAGTTACATTATACTATAAAGAAATAAATAAAAATAAATCAGAAAGAATTGTCCGTGGCCCATGGCTCAGAGAGAAGACATTAGCTTCCGGTGACTAGGGGTTCCGTGAAGTTACATGATTTCCTATCTCTAACTCCTCCTCCTACTTTCGTCTCTAGCTAGTGAACTAATCCTTATTTTTGGTTCCAACCGGCTCTTTATCTTTATATCCAACCTCTTCTATGCTATGGAGGATGTCCTAGTAGAGGAGGGACTCCTTCAGCACCGGCGTGTAGCCTACTCCTTTCGAAGAATGCATCACTGAGAGGGAAACTTCTTTACGGCCCTTCCACAAGACGGGATGTCACAGCAACTCCCTCTCCTCGTAGAGTTGCCTGGGGGAAATTGTGGTGAGATCCAATATTCCAATCCAGTGCTGTTTGAGGATTTTTCTGACATTAAATAAATATTTTTATTTAATGAAAAATCCCGCACGCCAAGGATTTGAACAGGAATAGAAGCAGGCACCCTAGATCACTACACCAGCGAGTCCCTGATCATTTTTTAAAATTTTCTCTTTTTAAAATAGATAAACAACTTACTTCATGTAACGTTGCACTTGCTGCATAGGTGATAAAACCGAGAGAAAAAGTGAAAAGGACTAATCCCAAAAACCAACCTGAACGAATCAATATCACAAAAAAAAAAAATATATTTTTCAGCTCAAATTTTAAGAAATGAAAAAAATAATAAAGTAGACATATATTATAGAAAAAGAATTCGGCGATGTGAACAAGTAAATATTTAGAAAAAAAATCGTTAATTTCGTTGGCCATTTGACATAGGAAGAAATGTCGTTGGTTAATGTTTTGTACGTTTTTTTTTAATAAATGTGTATCTCTAATGCCCAATCGCACCGCACAATTTAAGTATAACTTAAAATAAAGTATCAGCAACATGGCAACGTTGTAAATTTAAGTGATATTCTGCTGATTTATTTGTGATTTAATATTATAAGACTTAAACGATACTGTTATTTATTAATAAATATATATTGGGGGTCCTGGCATCTTTATTCACGCCATTTGGGTCTTGAAACATGATTTTATTTTCAATCAGAGAACGTGTTATCTTAGCAACGAACGTGGTTAGCAACGGATGACAATGAAAGTTTGTTAAATTTCATACTTAACCCCCAAATATTTAAGCCCTCGATTTCGGGGGCTTAGCAATGACTTAACTTAAAAAACAATATTAATAATATAATATTAATTAACTACTAATAATACATTTTTTGGATTCGATTTAGATTTTTCTTATAAAAAACATGAACAATATGAACTATATTTTCGAGGATGATCTATATTATATTAGAGGAGGGTCTGTCGGTCCATCCGTCTGTCACGCTCTGACCAACTTCCCGTTGGAATTTTGAAACGAAATTTTCCAGTCTTATATTAGTAGAGCTGTGTTTTTCAATCTTTTTGAATTTACAGGTTGAAAAATTCTGGCGATTCTCTTGGTTCATGACCGACAAAAAGATTGTAAATCAAAAGACTATGTAAGTTATATGATTTTCTCTATTTTGGTACCTATTTCCCTTCTCCATGAAATTGTGTTTTTATTATCGTGTAGAACTTTGCCTTTTTCCTTTTGCCGCCTACCCTCCGTGTAGGGCTTCGCCACCCCCTAGGGGTCCCGACCCACAGATTGAAAAACACTGTTATAGAGTGACAGATCGTTATTAATATTTATATATAGTAGCCTATATATAAAATTTCTATTAATTAATCAAAAATCATGAAAATTAATATTTTGTTTCTGATTTTCTCATTTTTCTGAAATTAATATTTATAAACAATATGTATTTAATTTAGTTTATGATTATTAAAAAGAAAAAATTATTAAATTAAAAATAAATCACCAGAATATCACTAAAATTTACAACGTTGCCAGGTTGTTGATACTTAATTTTAAGTCATACTTAAATTGTGCGGTGCGATTGGGCATAAGTGCCGAGAAATCTTCGAAAACCTGACAAAAGTTATTTTTTAAAAACATAAGTAAATCCGCAAACCTACGAGAGGTTTGATAAATTATTGATAAACATAAAGCCGGGCCTATAATGAGAGAAATATCAAACCATGCGTTAAGAAACAAATAATTAAATAAAATATTAAAATATAATGAGAGTGTAAGAAATTCCGAAAAAAGAATAATTAAAAAATCTTTCCAACTGAATTTTATCGAAAATTTAGAGATTTTATTTAATATTTTGCAATATTTATTTCCTTTGGAAATTCCTAAGAGTTGAGCAAAATTATAATTAATAACGAAAAAGACCATATGAAATATTTGATAAAATTTATTTAAGCCAGATTGAATTTCATTAAGACGAGTCGATCTAATTAAATGAATCATGAAAAAATTACTAAGACATAGGATTATTAAAATATAAACTATCGCAGGACGGAATACACGAAAAGTTCGGTTTTTAGATAGATAAAAGGGAAAAGTGCCCAGAAGATATCCTAAGAAAATTGTGGGCGACATCACGGTGCTAAAATCCATGTTGAAATAAATAGAAATTTAATAGTCTTAATCATTATCAAAAGATATCCAATTAGTATTAAATCCATATTCATTATTGGATAAGTAATAATTTTAATGAGTAAGACAGATGAAAAGCATTATTAGAAAAACAATTTTAGTTAAGAGTTAATTTCTTAATAGTTAAATTAAAAGCCCGTTATTCAGGTGCAAACGGATGGCGAACACGAGTTACCCGAGCAAAGAAAACATTTCTGAATAAAAAAAGGCTGGCCGATAGAAAAAGATTTCTTCCTTTCCTTTATGTCAAATATTTTATTTAGACAGTTTCGATTTTTGCCATCAATTTTCAGGTCTCAAATCCTTCCATTTCATTCATAAAAATTTTTACTTTCTCTTACCTCTATATATATGTTAATATATAGAGAGAGAAATCGAGAGATGTCGAGATTTTGATGGATATACACGTTTTGAGGTCCTCTGAATCCAAAAAAGTGGTTTTCGCGACATGGTCTGTCTGTGAACAAAATATCTCAAGAACGAAAAGAGCTAGGAGATTGAAATTTTATATTTACGTTAGGCACCCCCCTGGGACGTGACACGAAGCTTTTTAACAAAATCTGCCAAAGAGTACTAGTACTTTACTGATGCACTTTTTCAGTTTTTTTCGATTTTCTCAAAATTCGCTCCAACTATTTTTTTTTTTTAATTCAAAAATCAATTATTTTTTAGATTTTCTTTAAAATGTATATTCTCATTTTCCCATTGAAATCTTCTGAAGACCACTTTACTCTTGTACTCCATAGAAAAGATAGGAGAAATGGTTGCCATGGTAACAAAATATAAATATTTTCCCATACTTATAAATTTTACATCTGAATTCATATGTTCCGTACTGTCGGAAACTAAATACATGTCGACACGAAAAATCTGGTGTGACAAGCAGTGCTGTGCGTCAATCACACCAGATTTTTTTTTATTTTCTAGTCTGATTTTTACTTTCTCGTATAGAATATAAAGAGAAAGTATTGTAATTTAAAGAAAATTTTCAAAATTTAGTTTGTTAAATTTTAGACTTATTTAATTTTGTATCAACAAATGTTTTGACATAAATATAGAACAATTATTTTTTTTTTAACAGAAATTTGTTTGAAACTTAAAACAAAGATATAAAGACATTTATTTAAAAGTTCACAACTATTTTATTTAGAAATTTTGGTTCGAATTTGAAGAAAATCCAAATTTCAGTAATCGTGAGCAGTTCGAGATCTTATTATAAATACTGAATGCATCTCTCAAGTAAGAGGGACCTTTGAAAAAAAAAATTCATTAAAAGTAATGTCACACACACCGGATTCAAATTTACTGTTAAATGAACATTTTTTTAAAATATTTTTCGAGATCTATATATTTGAGACATGTGAGTGTTTTGTTCAATTTTTTTAAAATCTTGTATTGTATTTCGTTGCTATATTGTAAATAAATAACTTACTTCATATAACGTGGTACTCGCTTCATAGGTGATAAATCCAAAAGAAAAAGAAAAAATAAATAATCCTAGAAGCCAACCTGAACGGAGCAATATTATAAAAGAATTTAAAAAAATTTTCTTTTCAAATTTTACAAAATGAAACAAATAATAAAGGATACATATATTATATAGAAAATATTCTAAGATGTGAACAACTAAATATTTAGAAAATAAATCATTGATTTCATAAGCTAATTGACATAAAATAAAATGTCGTTTGTTAAAATTTTGAACGTTTTTTTGAAATAAATATAAATCTGTGAGTGCAGAGAAATCTTGGTAATCCTTACAAAAAATTTTTTTCAAAAACATAAGCAAGTCAGCAAATCGACGTGAGGTTTGATAAATTATTGATAAATAAAGAGTCGGCCCTATAATGAAAGAAATATTAAACCATGAGTTAAGAAATAAATAATTAAATAAAATATTAATAAAAAATACTAGCGACAGGAATTCACAAAAAAGAATAAATAAAAAATCCATACAATTAAATTTAGATGAAAATTTTGAAATTTTATTTAATATTTTGCAAAAATTTTTTCTTTTAAGAATACATAAAATTTGCGCAAAATTATAATTAATACAGAAAAAGAAAATGTGAAATATTCGGAAAAATTTATTAATGTTAGATTGCAATTCATGAAAATTAGACATTTTAATTAAAATACTCATGGAAAAATTACAGAGACATAGCATTAGTAAAGAATAAACTAGTGCAGGGCGAAATATAATAAAAGTTCTATTTTTCAATATATAAAAAGGGAAAGTGCCAAGTAGATTTCCTAAGAAAATAGTGGGGGACATCACGGTGATAAAATCCATGTTCAAATGCTAAATAGCTATGCCTATTGTGTATTCATTTAATATTCATTAAAATCAATAAGCAATTATTTTAATTAAAAAAAAATCTGGTGTGACTGGCGCACAGCACACAACTTTCTCTTACCCTTCGGTAAGAGAAAGTTGCGCACTGTGCTGGTCACACCAGATTTTTTGTGTCGAGATATATTTAGTTTCCGATAGCACCTTAGTTTCAAACTTGGATTTTAAATGTTGACTGCTTCAAATAAACTATGGTTATTTTTCAAAATTTTAATCTCATATTTGGACATTTTATACACAATATAGAATCGTAAATAAATACAAAATTTCATAAGAATTGGAAAAAAAAATTTTAAATGCCTAAAAAGTTCTAAAGGGGACCCCCTTTTGAATCGAAATTAACATACAAATCCCTATAGGAAATTAACATTGTTCCTATGCGAAGATAAGGTGGAAGGGAATTTAAAAAGAGTAGAGAGAGACGATAATGTTTGCAAGTGAGAGAGAGACATTTATGTTTTCTTTGAAACAATTAAAGACACAAATAAATTTTAAAAAAATGGGAATTTAAATAATAATTGATTTTTAATCTAATAAAAAGAAAAAGATTTAAATTCCGTTACCATGGCAACCATTTCTATCTTTCCTATGAAGAACAAGAGTAAAGTGGTCTTCAGAAGATTTCAACGGCAAAATGAGAATATACATTTTAAAGAGCATCTAAAAAATAATTGATTTTTGAATTTTAAAAAAAATCCTTGGAGGGAATTTTGAGAAAATCGAAAAAAACTGAAAAAGTACATCAGTAAAGTACTAGTACTTTTTGGCCGATTTTGTTCAAAAGCTTATTTTGAGCGTGTGGGAAGGTACCTAAGTTAAATATAAAATTTCAATCCGGTAGCTCAATTCCTTCATGCTAAAAATCTGTCCACACACACGCACACACGCACACACGCACACACGCACACACACACGCACAGACCAATTTGCGGGACCCACTTTTTTGGACTCAGGGGACCTCAAAACATGTATATCCATCAAAATCTCGACATCGAATTTTTGACATGATCGCAATACTTTCTCTCTCTATATATTTCATATATAGGCTAAGAGAAAGTAAAAACAATAAAATTATCAATTGTAAAACAATAAAAAAAATTAATTTATTAGTAAAAAGACGACTTTCTTCAGATCTCATGCGTGTTTGATATATCAGAATGTATTTTTGATTGATATTTGTGTGGAAAGACTTAAAAAAATCTGGTGTGACTGGCGCACAGTACACAACTTTCTCTTACCTTCGGTAATCGAAAGTTGTGTACTGTGCTTGTCACACCAGATTTTTTGTGTCGATATGTATTTAGTTTCCGACAGTACGGTACATTCGATTTATATGTGAAAATATTTATATTTTGGCAACCATTTCTCCTATCTTTTCTCTCAAGTACAAGAGTAAAGTGGTCTTCAGAAGATTTCAATGGCAAAATGAGAATATACATTTTAAAGAGAATCTAAAAAATAATTGATTTTTGAATTAAAAGAAAAAAAATCTGGTGTGACTGGCGCACAGCACACAACTTTCTCTTACCCTTCGGTAAGAGAAAGTTGCGCACTGTGCTGGTCACACCAGATTTTTTGTGTCGAGATATATTTAGTTTCCGATAGCACCTTAGTTTCAAACTTGCATTTTAAATGTTGACTGCTTCAAATAAACTATGGTTATTTTTCAAAATTTTAATCTCATATTTGGACATTTTATACACAATATAGAATCGTAAATAAATACAAAATTTCATAAGAATTGGAAAAAAAAATTTTAAATGCGTAAAAAGTTCCAAAGGGGACCCCCTTTTGAATCGAAATTAACATACAAATCCCTATAGGAAATTAACATTGTTTCTATGCGAAGATAAGGTGGAAAGGGAATTTAAAAAGAGTAGAGAGAGACGATAATGTTTGCAAGTGAGAGAGAGACATATTATATATGTTTTCTTTGAAACAATTAAAACAGAAATAAAAAAAAATAAATGGGAATTTAAATAATAATTGATTTTTAATCTAATAAAAAGAAAAAGATTTAAATTCCGTTACCATGGCAACCATTTCTATCTTTCCTATGAAGAACAAGAGTAAAGTGGTCTTCAGAAGATTTCAACGGCAAAATGAGAATATACATTTTAAAGAGCATCTAAAAAATAATTGATTTTTGAATTTTAAAAAAAATCCTTGGAGGGAATTTTGAGAAAATCGAAAAAAACTGAAAAAGTACATCAGTAAAGTACTAGTACTTTTTGGCCGATTTTGTTCAAAAGCTTATTTTGAGCGTGTGGGAAGGTACCTAAGTTAAATATAAAATTTCAATCCGGTAGCTCAATTCCTTCATGCTAAAAATCTGTCCACACATACAGACACACACACACACATACATACACACACACACACACACAGACCAATTTGCGGGACCCACTTTTTTGGACTCAGGGGACCTCAAAACATGTATATCCATCAAAATCTCGACATCGAATTTTTGACATGATCGCAATACTTTCTCTCCTATATATTTCATATATAGGCTAAGAGAAAGTAAAAATCGTTGGAGCGAATTTTGAGAAAATCGAAAAAAACTGAAAAAGTGCATCAGTAAAGTACTAGTACTCTTTGGTCGATTTTGTTCAAAAGTTTCGTGTCACGTCCCATGGGGGCGCCTAACTTAAATATAAAATTTAAACCTCCTAGCTCTTTTCGTTCTTGAGATATTTTGTTCACAGACACACAGACATACCATGTCGCGAAAACCACTTTTTTGGATTCAGGGGACCTCAAAACGTGTATATCCATCAAAATCTCGACATCGAATTTTTGACATGAATCCAATACTTTCCCTCTCTATATATATTAGCATATATATATAGAGGTAAGAGAAAGTAACTAGTGCAAAAGAAAAAAAATCGTTGGAGCGAATTTTGAGAAAATCGAAAAAAACTGAAAAAGTGCATCAGTAAAGTACTAGTACTCTCTGGTCGATTTTGTTCAAAAGCTTCGTGTCACGTCCCATGGGGGTGCCTAACTTAAATATAAAATTTTAACCTCCTAGCTCTTTCCGTTCTTGAGATATTTTGTTCACAGACAGACACACAGACAGACCATGTCGCGAAAACCACTTTTTTGGAATCAGGGGACCTCAAAACGTGTATATCCGTCAAAATCTCAACATCGAATTTTTGAAATAATTCCAATATTTTCTATATAGAGGAGGCGAGCGTGGCTTATCGGATAAGCTAAGGCTTAGTAATACGAGGTAAAATGTCACTCGAGTCGAACGCAACTTGCCGAAAAAATTCAACCAAAGTCGAACGTCTCTGCTGGAGCAAAAGGGAGTACACATCCCCTCCAATTCCAGGCACATAGGGCCTGAGGGATGGACATAGGAATTCAGGGGTAAAACATCACCCGAATTCGAACCATTCCTAGATCGGGAGAGCAAAATAGATCTGACCTAGAAGGTCGCAGTGCAAAGAGAAGCGAAGGTAAAAGAGAAGGTAAGACAAAGTAAAAATAAACAATATTCATCTGTCAATAAGAAAAAAAGAAATGTAAATATCGATATACAATAAGAAAATTAGAAACCAAGGGTCGCGGGTTCGCATCCCGATAATTTATTTCAATTGGATTGACTAGCATCATGATCTGAAGGTGGTCCTAAACAGGACCGAAACGTCGGCACTGAAGGAATAATAAACGCTGACGCGCGCTACCGTTTCGGACCATCTATCCCATAGGGGTAACTAGAAATTTTTGATGGGGGGGGGGTTAAAGAAATTTTTTTTTCAAATATTTGAAAAATTTAAGATTTTTTTAGGGTGTTTATTAATCATTTTGGTCTGACGCTTCGGTCCTGTTTAAGACTATCTTCAGAGCATTAGGGCAGATGGTCCTAAACAACCGAAAAGTCAGCACTGAGGAAATAATAAACGAAAATATAATTAGCTGCTCTCTCTTTTTATTCTCCTTCTACTACATACATTATTTTAATTTGATTAAAAATCGTGCAAAAATATTTTGGTTTAAAAAAGCCAAAGAATTGAAAAATTTTGCTTATAGAAGAGTGAAAAGGTTAATCTAAAAGATGATACAAACTAGGTTTTATCATTGGAGTTGCACCCACTGAAGATATTGTTGGTGTCAGCCCACGAATATGCTGTACAATAGTTCACATCGAAAAAAATATTTTTTTACTTACTTCATTTGTAGTAAAATGTGTAGAATATATATTATAAAACATCATAATCAAAAGTAGTGAATATCCCGCAATCCAAATGACGCTTGCTTGTATTTCAAAATAAACAAGTGATTTACTCAAATTATATTTTAAATAAAAATTGATAGAACAATAAACAAAGCTAATACTATAGATAAAAAATTCGATAAGATGAAGAAGAAAATTTGTAGAATATAAAACGTTAGTTTTGAAAGCTATTTGGCATAAGTGGAAATGTTGTTTGCAATAAAAATGAACTTTTTTAAAAGAATTATAATCAGTTGATAGAGTAAGAAGAGTTATGTGTTTATTAATCTGACGGAAATTGATTCCTAAAATCATAATCATGTCACCGAATCGTCGGGCCGATTGATAAACTGTTGATAAACTTAAAGAAGATACAAAAAAATACATGAGACTAATATTTGAACTAACTTCAGTACAAAAACAAAAAAATAAAAAGACAAAAAATAGAACTACAGTAAAAAATTCCAAAATTAAAATTAATATAAAATATATCTTCTTATTAAGTGTTTTAAATTGATATGAAAATTTATCAATTTTATTTAAAACAATAATAAAATTTTTCGATTTAAAAATAGGTAAAAATTGCGAATAATTATAACTTATTAGAAAAAAGACAATGTGAAAAATTAGAAAATCTTTTGATATATTGGAATAATTATATTGCATAGAATGTTCAAGATGAGAGTGGACTAATACATTTTCAATATAAAAATAATTTAAAAAGCAAACTAAAAAGAAAGTATAAATAATGTTAGGCCATGATAAATGCCACTGATGATTTTTTCTAACAAAAGGAAAAGTGCCAAGAAAATAACCAAGATAAATTGAAGGAGACATCACTGTGAAGAAGTCCATGATCAAATGAAAACGGTTTTATAAATAATGGTCTACTATATTAATTGAAAAATTGCATATTTGTAATTAATCAATAAAAATTAATCAATCGACTCTAAGTGATGAATTAGCGGAACTTAAGTGATGAGACCCAAATATCTAAATGAAATCTATCCGACAATAAGAAGAAAATAAAATAGACCATTATAAAATTGTATTCAAATTTAGATCAAGAAGACAAGATTAAATTTAATGTAGAAAGTGGCTGTGTAGAATTAAATAAAGAATTTAAGAGGAAAGCAGCCTCTATTAAATTAAACTCCTTTTAAGCAAAACGTTTCGGCCGATTTAATCATGCCATCTTCAGTTGTTTTTAGTAAATATTTAAGCCATTTGGATACCGGATGGCTTAAATAGAAATGCCTGAGCCCCCAATAGATATATATTCAATACAACGGTTATCGTAAAAGTCTTATATGGCAAAGTTGCCGAAAAGACTGTGTGAGTGTGAGTGTGAATGAGAAAAAAGTGTGAATGTTTTTTTTATAAAAAAAAAAATTTACTCAAAAACATGGAGGTTAGGTGTAACTTTTTTTCTTTGTTGCCTTTTAATTACCTATCATAGAGGCAAGTTGCCCTCGGGGCTTGGTGTAGGGGTTAGCGTGCTAACCTTGTATACCAAAAGTCGCGGGTTCGGAGCTCAGGGAGTCCGATCATTTTATTTAAGCCATTTGGATACCAAATGGGCTACAAATGGAGAGGACGTTTTTTGATGGGCAAGCTAGTTAAGGGAGATTTCTTCTACTATTATTAGTCAAAATAAATTGACTTAATTTCCTACTTACTTCTTTTGTTGTGAAATTGGCAGAATATGTAATGTAAAAGATCATGATGGAATAAATAATAAATGCAAAAGCAAAAACGAAGCTTATCACAAATTCAAAAAACAGATGTGGATTTTTCATGTCATATTTGAAAAAATAACAATAATTATAAATAAAGGAAATATTAAATAGAAAATTTTCGGTAATATGAAAAAGGAAATATTTAGAAAATAGAGTATTAGTTTCTAGAGATAATTTGCATAAAAGAAAATGTTTTTTATTAAAAAAGTTTGCTTTTTTGAAATCATGTAAAAAATAAAATTTAGAAAGATTTTCGTTAATGTGTCGAAAATTTAAACCTAAAAACATAATCATATCACCAAACCGTAGACTAAATTGATAATTCGTCGATAAACTCAAAATCGTTACAAAAAAAAACATAAGATTAATTTTTTGATTGATATCAGGAAGAAAACAATCGTAGAAAAAGAGGATGTGAAAAGTAAATGTAAACAATTCAAAAAATAAAACAAATATAAAATGTTTCCTATTTAGTGTTTGAAATTGGTTTGAAAATTCGCGCATTTTATTTAAAATAATAATAATTTTATTTTTCTTTAAAATAGGCAACAATTGTGAATAATTATAATTTAAATAGAAAAAGGCTATCTGAAAAATTTGGAAATATTTTGTTATAGAAGAACGATTATATTGAGAAAAATTTGAGAAATAATTGCTGAATAAAATGGTAGAAATAAAATTATAATTTACAAAAGAAATTATCAAGAGAGTATATGCAATATAAATGAAAGATATATGCATTTTATGATTTTTTATAATAAAGGGAAAATTGCCGAAAATATGACCAAGAAAAATTAAGGGAGATATTACTTTGAAAAAATCCATGATTAAATGAGAAACAATTCTAAAAATTAATTTATATAATATATCACTCTATTGATTAATAGATTTTATTAAAAATTTAATCACACAATTAATTAAATTAAATCAATATAAAAGTTGAATTTATTTTAATTAAAAAAAAAAAAAAATGGGTCCTTGACCTATGGCTCAGAGGTAGAATATTAGCTTTTGGTGCCAAAGGTCAAGGGTTCGCATCC
The DNA here is from genome assembly GCA_023213315.1 of Euborellia annulipes. Classification (NCBI taxonomy): domain Eukaryota; kingdom Metazoa; phylum Arthropoda; class Insecta; order Dermaptera; family Anisolabididae; genus Euborellia; species Euborellia annulipes. The sequence goes on from JAKCPI010012513.1 coordinate 94,341, forward strand.
CGAAGAAGAATCGGATACCAATCAATTGGAATAAATAAGGAAATGGTATAAATCGCCTCAGAAGCCGATGAAAAAAAAATGATGGGAAACAAAATATAAAGTTCAAAAATGTTCATTGTCAAGAAATTTGCTAAGAATTTCCTTGGAAGAGGGATAAAGATCTCACTTCACGCTTCAAAAAAAAGGCGATAAAATGTTTTGGTACCATGGATGGAGTCTAAATGGCCTCTGATTCCGAAAAAATTTATTTTTTTTTTTAACTTACTTCATCTGTTGTCTTACTTGAGGCATATGTAATATAAACAATCATAAAAATAAAAATAAGACAACCTAGAATCCAATGTTCATGAATTAAAAGTTTATTAAATGTAAATAAAATTGCACTATTGTTTTTCAAATAGTAAAAGAAATTATAAAAAAAAGCGGTAAATATGAGTAATAGGCCAATGATGAGAAAGAGAAGGTATTTTGAATATAGGGCATTAATTTCAAAGGCTATTTGGCATAAAAGAAAATGTTGTTTATTTAAATATTCGGTTTTTAATAGACAATTTAAGTCTGAGTTGAGAAATAATTCAGAAAAATTTTCATTAATTTTACAAAAATTCTTTGTCAAAATTATGATCAGATCACCAAACCTGCATGTTGTTTGATATATTACAGAACTAATGAAAAAAGGTCCGAAATAATGCATAAATTGAAAAAAATTATTAATTGGATAAAAGTAATAGTCAAATAAAAGAGCAATAAATGTAATTAAAATTAGAGATTCAAAAAGAAAAATAAATAAAAAATCCTTCCAGGTGAATTTAATAGAAAATTTAGAAATTTTATTTAAAACCAGACAAAAATTATGTTGTTTGAAAATACATAATAATTGTGCATAATTATAATTAATAGATAAAATGAGACATTCAATCCATTCGAAAATTTGTGTTGCAGGTGATTTCATTATTTGAACGGATTCATTTCTAGGTCTTAACTTAAATAGAAAGTATATTACGATCAAAAAGTTGCCAAGAAGCATCATAAAAAAATTATATACAAGAAAAGGGAGGAATATCCGTAAATTTCTATCTTTAGTTATTGAAAAAGGAAAGGTGCCAAGGATATATCCGAAGAGGATAGTGGGGAACATCACTTCAAAAAAATCCATCTCCAAATAATGGAGAGATTAGAGAATAGCTTAATTTGTATTAATTTTATTAGAGTAAAATCAATACCATTACTTAATGAATAACTATTAAATTTTTAATTGGAAAATGTTTTATGTGAACTATTAATTCTTAAAAAAATATTTAGGGTTAATCGGATAAGAACAGCGAAAGATAAATAATATAACAGTTAAAATTTTAGTTGATTAAATGTAGGTGTTTTAATAGATCTCGCGAGTATCAAAATTAAAATATTAAGTTGTGACAAAAAAGGTGGTGCCGATAAATTTAAATCGAATCATATTATTTTTCTTAAGTTAGCGAAGAATTCAAAAAAGTAAAAATATACGGGCTTTTTGAAAATATTTAAAGAAAAGCTTTGAATTCTCGCATTTCATTTCTAAAGGGGACTTGACTCCCTTTTAGTAAGTTCAGTAAAGTGAACTTAAAACAACTTTCAAGAAAAATTTTACTGATATACTTTTTAAAGAAAATCTAAAAAAAAAAAAAAAAAAAAAAAAAAAAAAAATAGTTGGTTTATGAATTTTAATGCACTTTTTCAGTTTTTTTCGATTTTCTCAAAATTCACTTCATCGATTTTGATTTAAATTCAAAAATCAATTATTTTTTAGATGCTCTTCAAAATGCATATTCTTATTTTAACATTGAAATCTTCTGAAGACCACTTTACTCCTGTACTTCATAGGAAAGATAGGAGAAATGGTTGCCATGGTAAAAAAATATAAATATTTTCCCATACTTATAAATTTTGCATTTTGAATTCAAATATATCGGGGGGAAACTAAATATATCTCAAGCCCACGGGGCTTGGAGTAGTTGGTAGCGTGTCTATCTTCTATACAGACTGGCGCGGGTTCGGACCCCAGGCAGTTCGATAACTTCATTTAAGGCATTTGGATACCAAATGGTTTAAATAGAAATGCCTGGACCCTCAATAGATTTATTAAAAATCTGGTGTGACTGGCGCACAGCACACAACTTTCTCTTACCTTCGGTAATCGAAAGTTGTGTACTGTGCTTGTCACACCAGATTTTTTGTGACGACATGTATTTAGTTCCCGGCAGTAGGGAATATTTGGATTCAGATGTAAAATTTATAAGTATGGGAAAATATTTATATTTTGTTACCATGGCAACCATTTCTACTATCTTTCCTATGAAGCACAAGAGTAAAGTGTGCTTCAAACAATTTTGAGGGCAAAACGAGAATTTACATTTGAAAGAGCATCTAAAAAATAATTGATTTTTGAATTTTAATCAAAATCGTTAGAGCGAATTTTGAGAAAATCGAAAAAAACTGAAAAAGTAAAAAGTAAAAAGTAGTAAAGTACTAGTACTCCTTGGCCGATTTTGATTAAAAGCTTATTTTTCCGGTCCCGCGGGGTGTTTAACTTAAATATAAAATTTCAGCCTCATAGCTCAATTCCTTCATGCTTAAAATTGAACACCCACCCACCCACACACCCACAGACAGACCATGTCGGGAAAACTACTTTTTTGGATTCAGGGGACCTCAAAACGTGAAGATCCATCAAAATCTCAACATCGAATTTTTGACATGAACCAATACTTTCTCTCATATATATATTACATATATACATAGGTAAGAGAAAGTAAAAACATAAGAGTATCGTTAAAAGTCTTAAATGGCCTAAGTTGCCGAAAAGACTGTGTGAATGTGAGTGTGAATGAGAAAAAGTGTGAATGTTTAAAAAAAAAAAAAAAAATATCTCGACACAAAAAAATCTGGTGGGACAAACACAGAAAACAACTTTCGATAACCGAAGGTAAGAGAAAGTTGTGTGCTGTGCGACGGTCACCACTGATTTAGAACTCAGGGAACCTCAAAACGTGTATATCCATCAAAATCTCGACACTGAATTTTTGACATGAAACCAATACTTTCTCTATATATTAACATATATAGGTAAGAGAAAGTAAAAAATCAAAAGAAATTTTACATAAAATATTTGTTTAGGCTAATTGGCTGTGACAAAAAAGTGTCCAAATATAATTATTTTTTATAATTTCATTTCGAAACACTTTATAAATAATATCAGAGCAGCACTGCCCAGTCGAAAAGTTATGTAGCCTATTTATTGAAATAATATCTTAAAATACTCACTTCCATTGTTGTAAAATTTGCAGAAGATGTATTATATAATATCATTGTAGAATAAAGAATAAATGATAAGAACCAAAACATGGTGATAAGAGAATCAAAATAAGAATTTAACATATTCTTATCATATTTTAAATAATAGCATAAATTATAAACAAACGAAATATAATAAAGAAAAGATTCTAAAAGAGTAAGAAGAAAATATTTAGAAAATAGAGCATTTATTTCGGAAGTCAATTGGCATAAAAGAAAATGCTGTTTGCTAAAAAAATGCAATTTTCTAAATGAAATTACATCCGACGTTGTAGAAAAATTTAGGATATTTTCATTAATGTGACGGAAATTTATTCCTAAAAACATAATCATATCACCGAATCTTTTAGTTGTTAGATAAATTGTCGATGTACTTAGAGATGATACAAATAAAAATAAAAGATTTACTTTCTCTTGAAAGATTTTTAAATTAAAAAACTCATATATTAAAACAAAAAAATGAGGTAAGATTAATAATTCAAAGAACAAAATAAACAAAAAATGCTTCTTTTTGGTAGTTTTAAATAGTAACGAAAAATCAGAGAACTTATTTAAAACGAGAATAAAATTTTTCCATTTAAAAATTGGTAATAATTGAGAATAATTATAATTTATAAGAAATAAAATCATTTGAGAAAATATAAAATATTTCGTTATAGGAGACCAATTTAGTTGTTTAGCTCTATTAAGCTGTGCGTTAAATACAACAATATTAACGAAATGATATGAAATAAAACCAGTTAATAGTAGCGAATAAATAACAATAATCCAAGATAAATGTAATGTATGATTGTTTCTAAAATAAGGGAAATTTCCTAAAAAATAACCAAAGAAAAATATGGGACTCATCACCGTAAAAAAATGCATGATTAAATGAAAGAAAAATTGTAAAATTAATTTCTTAAATACATCCTTATTGATCAGAAGGCTTATAAAATTAATTTATTGTTTAGTTTAATTAGATAAATAAAGACAAATAATGACAAATTTAAAAAACATTCTATCGCCTTGAGTATAGGCTACTGTTACCATGGCCTGTCTAACGAGTAGCTTTAAAATCGACTTTTCTCTACCAATTAGAATAATTACTTTTTTTTAACTTTGCCAATCAGCCGTAGGTTGGACAGGTAAAGTTAATGTAATAGTAAAAAAAATCGAAATTTTTCTGAAGCTGCCAAAATGCGTTTTGAGGTCCCCTGAATCCATTTAAGTAGTTTTTGGAATGATGTCTGTGTGTGTGTGTGTGTGTCTGTGGTAATTTTTTTCGTCAACGAAATCTCAAAAACTATTTGATCAATTGTTTTGAAATTTTGCACCCATAAACTTGGGGTAGAGGCCAAGAAGTGAAAAGCTTTTGGTAAACATCGGACCATTCCCCCTAATGGCTCTAGGGGGGGGGGGGGACAAAAATTTTTTTCTTTCATAACCTATAATTTTTTTTATATATTCAGAAACTAGACTTCCTCCCGAGTAAAATGATATATAATATGTATAACATCGGACCATCAGGAAGGGCTCTAGGGGGGGGGGGGAGGGACAAATATTTTTTTCTTGAGTATTGGGTGGGCAAAGTTGTGCGCTCGGCTTAGTCCGTCCCTTTATTAGATTAATTATCTTATACAGGGGGCGGCGCGGGACCTTGCTTATTTTAAACAATGATAAAACAAAAAGTATTGGAGATATCTTTTAAATTTTTTGTTCATTGCTTTTGGAATAAAGGTGGCTATTGTTCTACTCAATACAATGGGAGAGTCAAAATCTGAAGTTTTGGTGAGCTGATCCAGGGATTTCGGACGATTTGGTCCAGCGCGCTCGTCTGATTTATCATCCTGTGATTTTTTTATGGGGATTTCTCAAATCATTGGAGAATATCAATTGTCTGAAAACCCTGGATCAGCTGAAGTACAATATTCGTGATGGTATTGCCAAGATTGATACGGAAATCCTGGGTTCAAAACTTCAAATTTCGACTTTCCCAATGTATTGTGTAGAACGGTGGCCACCTTAAAGATATCATTTTCAAAAAGCAATGAAAAAAATAACGTTTCGGTTTCATATATGTTGACAACAGTGGCGGATCCAGAGGAGTTTCTCGGGGAGGGGGGGGGGGGGTAATCTAGTGTGGCTGGTCGCACAGCACTCAATTTTTTCTTATTATCGGTAATTTAAAGGTGCATTCTGTAGTTGTTTACCAGAAAATATATATACAAATCAAATTTTAAAGTATTAGTTTTTAAAATTTTATATTAAAAATACAATTTTTTTCCGAAAAAATATATTTTTTCTCAAGTCTCGGAAGGGGGGGGGGGGGGTAATTACCCCTTTACCCCTTGATGCCGCCCTTGGTTGACAATTGCTTGACTCTCAGTGTGGTCCTATACGAGACCGAAACGTCGGCTCTAGAATATCAATAAAGAAATAAATTGAAATAGTATTAGCTGCTCACTCATTGGGAAACCAGAAATTTTTACATCTACATTTGAAAAAGATGAAATTTTTTTCTAACAACGCTTAATAGACGACCTTTGCCACCAGAAGCTAAAGCGGTCCTTACACCCTTACACGATTAGTTAGAAAGTCAGTCTGACTGAATCAGTCCGAATCAGAATCAAGTTCCTTTTAGCTCATTCGACTGTGGGAAGTCACTAATTTTTCTTCTTAACTAAACTATCTTGTAAGACCAACGATGAACTCTGTTTATATTATCGTGCCATTTTAAAAATTTGTCGTCGGTCTCTCTTCCACTCAAAAAAGTTTTTCGAAGCAAACTGTTCCATAATTTTATACTTACTTCATTCATAGCGAAATTTGCAGAATAAGCAATAAATAACAGCATAATAATAAAAATCATAAGTCCGAAATTCCAAATGGTATTTATCAAAAGATCCAAATACAAAAGTTCATCTTTCACGTCATATTTTAGAAAAGAGAATATATTATAAATAACAACAATCGAAAAGTCGAAAACTTCCATAAGGTGAAGAACAAAATATTTTGAATATAGTGCGTTAATTTCTAAAGCTAATTGGCACAATAAAAAATGTTGTTTAGAATAAAATTGAGTTTTTCTAAATAAATTAAAATCGGTAGAAAAGCGTAATTTTGATAAATTTTCGTTAATATAATGGAAATTGTAGCCTAAAACTATCACCATATCCCCAAATCTTCGGCTTGTCTGGTAAAGTGTAGATAAACTTATAGAAGACACACAAAAATACATAAGACTAATTTTTTTTGAATCAAGAAAACAATAAAATAAGAATATAATAAAAACAATCAATGTCAAAAGTTCAAAAAATAAAATCAAAATAAAATGTTTTCTGTTTAGTGTTTTAAATTGATATGAAAATGTACTTAATTTATTTAAAATAATAATAAATTTTTTTCTTTTAAAAATTGATAAGAATTGCGAACAATTATAGTTAATAATAAATAAGCCTATCTGACAAAATTGAAAATATCTTGTTATGGAAGAACGTTGAAATTGATGATAGAAATTAATGTGATTGGTAAATAGAAGAATTTGTATGAAATTATAATTTACAAAACAAATGACGAAGATCATATAAAGTAAAATAACCCAAGAGAAACTAAATTTATGGTATTTTACAATGAAAGGAAAATTGCCAAGAAAATAACCAAGGTAAATTGCAGGGGACATCACGGTAAAAAACTCCATGGTCAAGTGAGGAGTCAAATTTATATTTTTTAATTTTCTTTTATATTGATTGGTCATTATAATAAATTAATTGGAACAAATTCAATACAGGGAAGGAAAAATTAATTTAATAGAGGAAGAAAAAAAATGTATATTGAATAAGGTTACATACACAATTAATTTAATTTTAAAAGTACTTCTTTATGTGTAAAAGTCAAGGGCAGATCCAGAGAGCAATTAGGCAAGGGAGGGAGATTATTTTTTTAATAACAAGATTATAATGACTTGTAATGACCACTGATTACATGCTACCAGGAAGTATAAGAGAATGTACAAATAATTTGCTTGTTGAAGATTTAAAACAGTGGTAGTCAATCTCGTAGCTACCACCTACTATTGGAAGTTCCACCTTGTCAAAAATTCGATGTCGAGATCCAGTCCAAAAAAAGTGGGTCAATTGCAAATTGGGATTTAGCATTGACTCTATGGACGGAAGAATCGGAAGATGAATTGGAAAAATCTGAAATACTACATCAGTAAAGTGTACTTCAAACAATTTTCACGAAAAAAGTTGGTGATAGCATTTCTAGTAACAGACTACGTGGATAACGCATTTTTTGGTGAGTAAAACGCCCATTCTGTTCTGAAAATTGGTTAGGTATTTACTTGTAGGTGGCCATTTTTGCTTAAAATGAGACCATCGTGTACCTTGGATACACAGTCATCGTGTACCTTGGACCACTGGTCCATGGTACCAGATGTCGTAACGCATGTGCTGTGCTTATGCTACATTGAACGTTGAACCGTCCAACTCAGCGATCTTGATCAATCAATTGACGCAATTTGCAATTGAAACACCAAATACGCCTACACGTAACAAAGCACCAAAACCATGGCTGTCCCCTAAAGGGGTTCAACCTCATCTCAAAGCGGAGCAACGTAAGATGAAGAGGCAAGGTAGACAACCATGGAGAACCATGATTGCCACTGGTACGCCAGAGAAAAACGTGATTAAAGAACAAAAGTCCAAAAAAGATAAGAAAAAAGGAGCTGTGACTAAAAGAAAAACCTTTTCAAAAGACTTTGGAAATTTATTTGAGATAACAGAAAAGAAGAAAATTAACAAACATAACAAGAAAAATCAAGCCAAGAAGATGAAGCAAATCACACAGGAATGAAGCTCCTCCTCTGATTCAGATAAAGGGTTATGCCTAGTTTCCACTGATAATGAGGCAGTGATGAAGAAGAATGCTTGTATTGTTGTTCTTCAAAGTTGAGCGATAAAGGTGGAGAGCAATGTTAAAAATCTGGTGTGACTGGCGCACAGCACACAACTTTCTCTTACCCTTCGGTAAGAGAAAGTTGTGCACCGTGCTGGTCACACCAGATTTTTTGTGTCGAGATATATTTAGTTTCCGATAGCACCTTAGTTTCAAACTTGCATTTTAAATGTTGACTGCTTCAAATAAACTATGGTTATTTTTCAAAATTTTAATCTCATATTTGGACATTTTATACACAATATAGAATCGTAAATAAATACAAAATTTCATAAGAATTGGAAAAAAAAATTTTAAATGCGTAAAAAGTTCCAAAGGGGACCCCCTTTTGAATCGAAATTAACATACAAATCCCTATAGGAAATTAACATTGTTCCTATGCGAAGATAAGGTGGAAAGGGAATTTAAAAAGAGTAGAGAGAGACGATAATGTTTGCAAGTGAGAGAGAGACATATATATGTTTTCTTTGAAACAATTAAAGACACAAATAAATTTAAAAAAAATGGGAATTTAAATAATAATTTATTTTAATCTAATAAAAAGAAAAAGATTTAAATTCCGTTACCATGGCAACCATTTCTATCTTTCCTATGAAGAACAAGAGTAAAGTGGTCTTCAGAAGATTTCAACGGCAAAATGAGAATATACATTTTAAAGAGCATCTAAAAAATAGTTGATTTATGAATTTTAAAAAAATCCTTGGAGGGAATTTTGAGAAAATCGAAAAAAACTGAAAAAGTACATCAGTAAAGTACTAGTACTTTTTGGCCGATTTTGTTCAAAAGCTTATTTTGAGATTCTTCAAAGGTACCTAAGTTAAATATAAAATTTCAATCCGCTAGCTCAACCCCTTCATGCTTAAAATCTGTCCACACACACACACAGACACACACACATACATACACACACACACACACAGACCAATTTGCGGGACCCACTTTTTTGGACTCAGGGGACCTCAAAACATGTATATCCATCAAAATCTCGACATCGAATTTTTGACATGATCGCAATACTTTCTCTCTATATATATATTACATATATACATAGGTAAGAGAAAGTAAAAATGCACTTCATGTGGCCGTTGGGTGCACTATTTGTGCGCCGGAATTGAAGGAGAAGAATGGAAAATGTATCCGAGCGACTTTTGTGAAAAAAAGACAAAAATAATTTCATGTATCTGATTAATAAGTGATAAAACCATGTTTGTTTTGTATAAATCCATAAAAAATTTTTGTTTCTAGAAATTAAACAATGTTACAGTTAAAACATTCATTTATTTTCCCTAAGACTAACAAGAGTTCTTTATTAGAGTCATTCCACGTCAAATCGATACACTTTTTAACCTCACCATCTCAGATTTCTATGAAATTTGGGTCATAGGTAGAGTCAATAGAGACTAAGAAAAAGCCCCAATTTCAACTTGATATCTCAACTCGTTTAAAAGATATGGCGGGTTAAAGTTGTCAAAAATGGCAAAAAATCGACCTAACCACATCTATTTAAATTGATATAAAATCACTTAGAGATGAGATAGAGAGATGAATGAGGTCATTTTACAGCTTTTTAGACACCCTTTCCAATGATATATAATACACCTGGGGTGGTAATAAAAAAATTTTTTTTTAATTTCAAAATCAAAAATTTAAAGTAATTTTTCTCAAAAAAGTACCCTTTCGAAAATTTTGAAAAAATTCTAAAATAATCCTTATTTAAAGGATTAAAGATAAAACTAAGTTTCATCATGGGATCATAATGGGTTCATATAGAAAAATTAATTTAAAACAACCCTTTCTTTAGATTTTTGCCATAAAAGTGCAAAAATATAATTTTTTTTTTAAAAGTACCCCTTCGAAAATTTTGAAAAAATTCTAAAATGATCCTTGCTTAAAGATTAAAAGATAATATAAGGCCCAATGCACACGGTGCAACTCAAAAGAAACTCGTTGCAAACATATATCGTCAACTAGTTTGTTTTCAGTTTGATTGTGTGTATTTGAATGGGACACTGCACACGGTGCAACTCTATGACAAAAGTTTGCAACGCGTTGGCGACGCAACACCAATGCAACTGACCGTGTCGACTTGAAAGCAACTTATGTTGCAAACTCAAATCGAACTGGCGGTAAAATACAAAATGTATTTATATAATTATTTATTTAATTCAAAACCCCGAAAGGGGATTTGAATTTAATATTACATACGTGATCTATATAGGCCTAATATCTTAAATATTATATATAGCCTATAAATATAATTGCTTATTTAAAAATTTATTTATTTAATAGCCTATTCTGATATTTTTCTCTTTTTTTTATTAAATAATTTCCAAAAAATCTAACCATAAACTAAATTAATTACATTTTAACAAATACATAATATTTCTATAATTTTCTCTGGAATTTGAAAAAATAAATTTAGTTTAATACCAGACTTTGGGCCTTTGAAATGACTCTTTAGACATTGTTTTCCATTTGAATGATATTTTATTCTTCCCCGTAAATTTTTTTCAAAATAAACTTAAGAAATCTAATTATAGTTATTTTAATAAATATTTTTACTAAATTTTAAGTAAAAAATATTTCTTAATTAAATATTTTAAAAACTATATTTTATTAATTAAAAAATATTCGAAATTCATTTGTCTTGACTACATATATTTCCTTCAATTTTTAATAAAAAATATTAGTTATTTCAATATTAATAATATTTTATATTATTATTACTTAAATAAACCCTTAAATTGCCAAAAATATCTTTATTAAGTAACCGACCAAACAGCTGATTGAAAACGTCGGCCATTTTGGGTGCAACTTGAGTTGCGTTCGTGTGCGGACCTCCATGCAATATCTGTTTGAAACGCGACTAGTTGACGATATATGTTTGCAATGAGTTTCTTTTCAGTTGCACCGTGTGCATTGGGCCTAAGCCTCATCGAGGGATCATGTTGGGATCATAGAGAAAAATTAATTAAAACAACCCTTGCGTTAGATTTTTGTCATAATTGGGAAACACTACACAGGCTAACAGTGATTTTGGTACCGGGAATATTTTGAGCTGATCTCTGAGTATATGCGACGTCCTTTTTCCAAAAATGCCGTCAGTTTTGCTCGAATAGCTCTAGTTTTAGAGATATAGAGAATATAACGTTTTAATAGAAATTCTGCTCTAAAGCGGCTCTTATTTTGAGTTTTCTAGATTTTTTATGGTGTTTTCTCTTAAAAATATACAGGTAGCTAAGATACATTTTGCATTCATGGATGTTAAAAAAATTGTAGGGTTGTCCAAAGTTAAGAAAAACTGGAAAAACTGGATTTTTTTACTCTTCTAGCCGTGTTTTGCACCACAAAATCACCTCCAATTGAGCTGAATCTTTAGATTTCTATGTATCTTAGCTACCTGTATATTTTTAAGAGAAAACACCATAAAAAAATCTATAAATAAGAAATTATATATAATATTTAAGATATTATATACATCGCGTAGGTAAGCCGCGAAACGGAGATTTATATAATTAGATATTACTTCATGTACCGAAAAAAGATATAAGGGTGTGCCGCCGGGAGTTGAACCACGGATCCACCGATTTGCGCTCAGTGTGCCCTTACCACTAGACCACAGCACGGCATTCGGGTATATGAACTCAGTTGGAAAGCAAATTTAGCCATCGGGCTAGCCGAGTGTTTCCCAATTATGACAAAAATCTAACGCAAGGGTTGTTTTAATTAATTTTTCTCTATGATCCCAACATGATCCCTCGATGAGGCTTATATTATCTTTTAATCTTTAAGCAAGGACCATTTTAGAATTTTTTCAAAATTTTCGAAGGGGTACTTTTTAAAAAAAAATTATATTTTTGCACTTTTATGGCAAAAATCTAAAGAAAGGGTTGTTTTAAATTAATTTTTCTATATGAACCCATTATGATCCCATGATGAAACTTAGTTTTATCTTTAATCCTTTAAATAAGGATTATTTTAGAATTTTTCAAAATTTTCGAAGGGGTACTTTTTTGAGAAAAATTACTTTAAATTTTTGATTTTGAAATAAAAAAAATTTTTATTACCACCCCAGGTGTATTATATATCATTGGAAAGGGTGTCTAAAAAGCTGTAAAATGACCTCATTCATCTCTCTATCTCATCTCTAAGTGATTTTATATCAATTTAAATAGATGTGGTTAGGTCGATTTTTTGCCATTTTTGACAACTTTAACCCGCCATATCTTTTAAACGAGTTGAGATATCAAGTTGAAATTGGAGCTTTTTCTTAGTCTCTATTGACTCTACCTATGACCCAAATTTCATAGAAATCTGAGATGGTGAGGTTAAAAAGTGTATCGATTTGACGTGGAATGACTCATTAACCCTTTAGTTGCCGTCGGGGCTTGGCGTAGAGGTTAGCGTGCTAACCTCGTATACCAAACGTCGCGGGTTCGAACCCCAGGCAGTCCGATGATTTTATTTAAGCCACTTGGATACCAAATGGCTTAAATAAGAATGTCTGGACCCCAAATAAATATATATTATAAATACGAGTATCGTTTAAAGTCTTAAATGGCCTAAGTTGCCGAAAAGACTGTGTGTATGTGAGTGTGAATGAGAAAAAAGGGTGAGTGTTAAAAAAAAAAATAAATAAAAAAAACCTTTAGTTTATTATACCTGATCCAAGGTACAAGAGATTGTCCCAAGGTACACAAACATCGTGTACCATGGACCAATTTACATATCAATAGATTTAAATTTATCTTGTCTAAAGTTAATCAAATATATAATTTATCAATATTTTATGTTGTTCTGAAAGGTTTAAAGTATAGCTGGATCCTGTTTAAGTATTATAATTTCAAAAAAACTTTGGCGTAAAAAATAAAATGTAAAAAGTGGTCCAAGGAACAACAGTCTCCCCTATTGTTTAAAAAATTTCCATAGCATTAGATACAATAATTTGTCCTCAGGCTTGGTGTAGCTGGTATCGCGTGTGTCTTGAATACCAAGGGTCGCGGGTTCGGATCCCAGGCAGTCCGATAATTTTATTTAAGGAGTGTGTGTATGTGTGTGAATGGGAAAAAAGTGTGAGTTGTTTTTTATATATATAAAAAAAAAAAATACAATAAGTTGTTTTATAAAGATTTATTCTGCCAAACTTAGGCTGATCGCACACCAATTAAGCAAAAAAGTTTTTGGACAAAACGTTTTTGACTAATCGTGCCTAAAACTGTTGTTTCAATGTTTTTCTATGGGTCAAAGCACACCGAGGAGGCAAAACACAATTGAGCATGATTCGACAGCATTGAACAACATTTAATCTTGACAACACAGAAGATGCCAACATTTCTCAGTTTTGAAGATATTTTGTAAAAAAGACAAGACCGAGGTTAGAGGGTAATTTGAAATACAACCTCCCTCCTTTCTTCCATCATGGAAACAAAATATATAGAACACGAAAGAAATAATATATATATATATATATCATACTTATATATAAAAGGCTAAGAGGGTGTCCGATGTGTGAAACAACCAATCAGGTCTCAGGGATAGCGCCATGGTAACAAAATATAAATATTTACCCATGTTTACGATTTTTTTATTTATTTACATTTTGAATTCTAAAATATCGGCGTAAATTTTTTGTCTGTGTACCGGGAGAGTCCCGGAAAGGATATGATTCACAAAAAATCTTAAGTTCATGAATAATTAACCGCTAAAATAATCTCTACATATAAAAATGAAAAGGGAAAATGTATGTACCGTTATGTATATGTAGGCGAGCAAGGGGGGTCCAGGGGGCGCAGCCCCTGGCTAGACGGAAAGCCCCGCCGAAGGCGGGGCTTTGCGTCTAGATATATATAATATATAGAACAAGAAAGGAGCAGGAGCAGCCAAAAATTAAAGCCTCCGATTTTATTACAATTACAGAGATGTTTCGGGAAAACTTTATTTTCCCATCATCAGTCTTTCAAATTGTATCTGTCCCGGAGTTGTCAAAAAAGCACAATACATTTATTATGTATTCTGTTTCATGCTCACTAAACAAGTCAATGAACAACTCACCCTTAAACAGAATACATAATAAATGTAATGTATAAATGTTCCCTTTTGACAACTCCGGGACAAATGCAATTTGAAGAACTGATGATGGGAGAATAAAGTTTTCCCGAATCATCTCGGTAATTGTAATAAAATCGGAGACTGATTTTTGGCTGCTCCATCTCCCTTCCTTGTGTGTAAATCAACAGTCACGGACTTCATTGATTATCTAAAATAGATAGAAATATGTTGTTAAAATTTTATAAGTTGTTGAAATTCTTTTTTACTTTTTTGAGAAAATATAGTAATGTTCTATAATAAAAATATGCACCTAGCATTTATGTCGGAACCCGAAACGTCTTTTTATATGTAATATAGTATAGAAAAAGAATTATAATCGCTACAAGTTTTGAGGTTTTGACTACTCTAGATTTAAGTTAGAGATCACTTTGTCAATAAGAGAAAGTAAAAAAATATAAGAAATAAAAGATTACTCACTTCATATATAGTAGAATTTGCACTAATTGTTATATAGGCGATTAAAAATATAAAGAGAATTAATGCCAATAACCAATCTCCTCGTATTAGAACTTTTATATAATTTTTAATATTAAGATTTGGACTATTAATTGTTATATTAAAAAGATTATAAAAAAAGGAAATTAAAAAAAGAAAAATGTGTAATAGGTTTATAATTAAATATTTCGAAAAAATGGCGTTAATTTCATATGCCATTTGACATAATTTAAAATGTTGTTTACAAAAGTATTGTGCTTTAAAAAATAAAAAACTTGTTTCTTTAATGAAGGGGGAGAAACTAGAAAGGGATTTGTTAACGTAACGGAAATTTAATTTCAAAAATATGATCATGTCTCCGAAACGACGAGTCGTCTGGTAAATAGTTAATCCAAATAATCCACTACCACTAAAGTATATCAACTGATTTAAATTGTAACATTTAAAATAAAAATAATTAATAAAAATACTTTTGAGAAATAACAAAGTGAATATTTCAAAAATTAACATTATGAAACAATTTTTCCGAGTCAAAATTTTAAACTTATTTGAAAATTTCAAGAATTTTTTTAAAATATTAGACATTTTTTTCAGTTTAAAAATATAAATAAGACGATTGCAGTTATAATTAATAATAAGAAATATAGCCTCATTGAAATCAAAATATCTAGTTAAGGGGGATCGATCAACAACAGTGAACTCGTTTAATTCGTTTACAGTAAAATACAAAATAAATATATAATTCCCAAAACAAATAAGAATAAAATTATAAATAACTTCTAATCGACAAAGGTAAAAATTACCGTCCTTAATAAAAAAAGGAAAAGTTCCAAATAAATAGCCTATGAAAATCGTAGGGGACATCACTGTGTACAAATCCATTTTGAAATAAATAATTACTGAATGAGTTTAATGTTTTAACCAAGATAATTAAAATTAAAATCGACGTTGTCCTCTCAATCAATAGCGTCTCTATCATAATTAAGCTAAATTGATTGATTCACTCAGTAATAAATGTATTAGAAAATGAATAAATTAAAAAAATCTGGTGTGACTGTCGCACAGCACACAACTTTCTCTTACCTTCGGTAATCGAAAGTTGTATTCTGTGCTTGTCACACCAGATTTTTTGTGTCGACATATATTTAGTTTCCGCCAATATATTAGAATTTAAGATGTCAAATTTATAAACATGTGAAAATATTTATATTTTGTTACCATGGCAACCATTTCTCCTATCTTTCCTATGAAGTACAAGAGTAAAGTGTGCTTCAAACAATTTTGAGGGCAAAACGAGAATATACATTTGAAAGAGCATCTAAAAAATAATTGATTTTTAAAGTACTACTAGTACTCTTTGGTCGATTTTGATTAAAAGCTTATTTTCTCGGTCCCGGGGGTGTTTAACTTAAATATAAAATTTCAGCCTCATAGCTCAATTCCTTCATGCTTAAAATTGAACACACACACACACAGACAGACAGACCATGCCGCGAAAACAACTTTTTTGGATTCAGGGGACCTCAAAACGTGATTATATCCATCAAAATCTCGACTCGAATTTTTGACATGAATCCAATACTTTCTCTCTCTATATATTAACATATATATAGAGGTAAGAGAAAGTAAAATCTGGTGGGATTAATCCAACATTTAACTACAATAAATTAGGTTCTGATCATAGAATAAATAATATAGTTCTGATATAAAAAATTAAAAATATATCGACATCAAAAATATGGTGTGACAGAACATTACGCAATTATCCATTTCCTAAGGTAGTAGAAGGTTGTGGGATGTGCGGTAAGTCTCAAGAGATTTCTAAATTCTGAACTTCTAATAGGATTGACTTAAATAAGTAAAATTTTAATTGAATATTAAAAATACAGACTAATCAGGTAAGGGCAAAATCCTTTAAAAAGGATTTGCGATCCGATCCGAAGATTCGAGCAGTTCGGACGATCCGATTCACTAACTGGGCTGCTGCAAAAGGATTAGCGATCCTATCCAGTGATCAGACAAGCTCAGCGATCCGATCCAGTGATCTGACAAGTTCAGCGATCCGCAAATCCGATCGAGTTTCTCATAAAACTCGAAAAAACAGGGCCCGTACGATTTCATAAGGTAGAAGAAGTTCGTGGGATGCGCATCAAGTCTCAAGAGATATCTAACAAGTTCAGAGCTTCTAATAAGATTCTGATAAGATATGCTTCTAATAAATTTTTAAATGAATATTAAAAATACAGACTAATCAGGGAAGGGCAAAATCCTTTAAAAAGGATTAGCGATCTGATTCCAAAGATTTGAGCAGAATGGATGATCAGATTCCCTATTCCTGATGCTACCCGATTCCCTATTCCTGATGCTACAAAAGGATTAGCGATCCGACTTAGAAAAAGGATCACTGTTCCGATTCGCAAATCCAGATCCGCGATCCGGAAATCCGATCGAGTTTCTCATAAAACTAGAAGAAACAGGGTACGGGCTTCGAAGTCTTCCCATCTCAGCGTCTGTTTTTATGTAATAAGAAGAGCCCTGATGTTCATGCAGAATCAAACCTAAAAATATGCCTGCATTAATGCATTACAAAATGACCAAATATGCACAATGAGGGGAAAAACAGAAAAAATATGCTCTATCACAAATTGAGTCGCATTTTATGTATTTTTAACTTTGCACATGCCCTCGGGGCATGGCGTAGAGGTTAGCGTGCTAACCTCATATACCAAACGTCGCGGGTTCGGACCCCAGGCAGTCCGATGATTTTATTTAAGCCAATTGGATACCAAATGGCTTAAATAAGAATGCCTGGACCCCATATATGTATATTAATCTCTATAACGGATATCGTAAAAGTCTTAAATGGCCTAAGATGCCGAAAAGACTGTGTGAATGTGTGTGTGAGTGTGAGTGTGAATGAGAAAAAAAAAAAAAAAAAAAAAACTTTGCACATCAGAGAGATAACTCTTTGTCAAAACAAAAATATAAGAATTGATACAGGACCAAGGGAGTAGTCTTATATCTACAAAAAATATAAGAAATTAAAGATTACTACTCACTTCATATATAGTAGAATGTGCACTGATTGTTATATAGGCGATTAAAAATATAAAGAGAATTAATGCCAATAACCAATCTCCTCGTATTAGAACTTTTATATAATTTTTAATATTAAGATTTGGACTATTAATTGTTATATTAAAAAGATTATAAAAAAAGGAAATTAAAAAAAGAAAAATGTGTAATAGGTTTATAATTAAATATTTCGAAAAAATGGCGTTAATTTCATAAGCCATTTGACATAATTTAAAATGTTGTTTACAAAAGTATTGTGCTTTAAAAAATAAAAAACTTGTTTCTTTAATGAAGGGGGAGAAACTAGAAAGGGATTTGTTAACGTAACGGAAATTTAATTTCAAAAATATGATCATGTCTCCGAAACGACGAGTAGTCTGGTAAATAGTTAATCCAAATAATCCACTACCACTAAAGTATATCAACTGATTTAAATTGTAACATTTAAAATAAAAATAATTAATAAAAATACTTTTGAGAAATAACAAAGTGAATATTTCAAAAATTAACATTATGAAACAATTTTTCCGAGTCAAAATTTTAAACTTATTTGAAAATTTCAAGAATTTTTTTAAAATATTAGACATTTTTTTCAGTTGAAAAATATAAATAAGACGACTCCAGTTATAATCAATAATAAGAAATATAGCCTGATAGAAATCAAAATATCTAGTTAAGGGGGATCGATCAACATCAGTGAACTCGTTGGCTTGGTTCATGGTAAAATACAAAGTAAATACATAATTTCCAAAACAAATGAGAATAAAATTATAAATAACTACTAATCGACAAAGGTAAAAATTACCGTCCTTAATAAAAAAAGGAAAAGTTCCAAATAAATAGCCTATGAAAATCGTAGGTGACATTACTGTGTAAAAATTCATTTTGAAATAAATAATTACTGAATAAGTTTAATGTTTTAACCAAGATAAATAAAATTAAAATTGTTTTCTTAATCAATAGAGTCTCTATCATAATTAAACTAAATTGATTGATTCATTAAAAGAATTACAAAATGAATAAATTAAAAAAATCTAGTGGGATTAGTCGAACATTTAACAACAACAAATTAGGTTCTGATCACAGAATATATAAGAATATAGTTCTGATATACTAGAAGAAATTAAAAATATATCGAAACCAAAAATATGGTGTGACAGCACAACCCGCAACTATCGATTTCCTAAGATAGAAGAAAAAGTTGTGGAATGTGCGGTAAGTCTCAAGAGATTTCTAAGTTCTGAACTTCTATTCTGAATTTCTAAATTGTGAACTTCTAATAAGATTGACTTTAAAGAAGTAAATTTTTAATTGAATATTAAAAAACAGGGAAGGGCAAAATCGTTTAAAAAGGATCCAAAGATTCGAGAGGTTCGGACGATCCGATTCACTAATCCGGCTGCTGCAAAAGGATTAGCGATCCGATCCAGTGATCTGACTCGGTGATCCGATCCGATTTAGAAAAAGGATCACTGTTCCGATTCGCAAATCCAGATCCGCGATCCGCAAATCCGATCGAGTTTCTCATAAAACTCGAAAAAACAGGGCCGGAGAATTTTTGCCTTTCCGTGTTTCAGAAAAATATTCAGCAAACATGCATTTGCATGAACTCTAGTAATAAGGTATAGAAAAAGTAAACTTATAATCGCTAAAAGCTTTGAGATTTTGACGATTATAGATTCAAGTTAGAAATAACTCTTTGTCAAAACAAAAATATAAGAAATTAAAGATTACTACTCACTTCATATATAGTAGAATTTGCACTAATTGTTATATAGGCGATTAAAAATATAAAGAGAATTAATGCCAATAACCAATCTCCTCGTATTAGAACTTTTATATAATTTTTAATATTAAGATTTGGACTAATATTTGCAAAATTAAAAAGATTATAAAAAAAAGAAATTAAAAAAAGAAAAATGTGTAATAGGTTAATAATTAAATATTTCGAAAAAATGGCGTTAATTTCATATGCCATTTGACATAATTTAAAATGTTGTTTACAAAAATATTGTGCTTTAAAAAATAAACTTGTTTGTTTAATGAAGGGGGACAAACTAGATAGAGATATGTTAACGTGACGGAAATTTAATTCCAAAAATATGATCATGTCTCCGAAACGACGAGTCGTCTGGTAAATGGTTAAAGTAAATAATCCACTACCACTAAAGTATATCAAATGGTTTAAATTATAACATTTAAAATAAAAATAATTAATAAAAATACTTTTGAGAAATAACAAAGTGAATATTTCAAAAATTAACATTATGAAAAAATTTTTCCGTGTCAAAATTTTAAACTTATTTGAAAATTTCAAGAATTTTTTTAAAATATTAGACATTTTTTTCAGTTGAAAAATATAAATAAGACGATTGCAGTTATAATTAATAATAAGAAATATAGCCTGAGAGAGATCAAAATATCTAGTTATGGGGGATCGATCAACATCAGTGAACGCGTTTAAATCGTCCAAAATAAAAAATAAAGTAAATATATAATTTCCAAAACAAATAAGAATAAAATTATAAATAACTACTAATCGACAAAGGTGAAAATTACCGTCCTTAATGAAAAAAGGGAAAGTTCCAAATAAATAGCCTATGAAAATCGTAGGGGACATCACTGTGTACAAATCCATTTTGAAATAAATAATTACTGAATAAGTTTAATGTTTTAACTAAAATAATTAAAATTAAAATCGATGTTGTCTTCTCAATCAATAGTGTCTCTACCATAATTAAACTAATTGATTGATTCACTCAATAAGGAGGGATGGCGCTCGCTGGTTTAGTCGTGAAATCGCCACTGCTATTCCCACCGATTATGAGACTTTTAGATGTCTTAGGAACCAGACAAGATCCCTGGTACGGAATGCTAGGAGGCGTGTTTTGAGAGCCGATCTGGCCCCCGATCTCTCTCCGCGAGTACTCTGGCGTAACCTGAAGAGGCATGGCTTTTTGGGTGGGGACCGCCGGATTGTTCACTTGATCCTGACGTACTTAATTCCCATTTCACTGGTCCCTCCGGAGGAGTGTCCTATCCACCTGAGTGTCTAAATGAGACACTTTCTAATGGGTTTTAGTTCTCCAATATTACTGATGGGCATTGTCTAGGGTTGGATCTAGGGCGGTGGGGACCGATGTTATCTCTGTTTTTTTCTAGGACATTCTTCGATCTACTATTTTTTAGTATATTAATATTAGTAAATGATGTCCAAATGATTTATAGAAAAGTTTCTTGAATGAGATGGCGAATAGCTAAGCAGGACAAGCTGCAGATTAAGGAACTGTTCGAGAAATCTCCTCGTCGGGATTGAAAGGTGGGAGATAATCTCACCCTCCATTAACAGACACAAATGAGTCAATTTCAATTCTTGAATGTTGGATAAGTTGATTACGTGGATGAAATTTTCTTTTCTTCTAAGTAATTCAACTTGAGCAACTTCAATTCTCGACTTGTTTCAATTTTATCAAAGAAAATAATTTGCAAAATGTATAAGTGAGTGGCAAATATAATATTATTCTTTTCTGGACGGTCTTTTGCTTGAGTTTCGAATTTTCTGAGATTTCATTCATGTTTTAGAAGATCCTCTACAAGTTAGCTGAAAATAATTTTTATTTTAACTAATAATATTCAATCGAAATTATTTAAATGTTAATATATAATAAGATAAATATATGTTTAATATATTAATTTTATAATATTAAAAAAATCACCTTTCAGTAATATCTTCTAGGAGAAACATTCCATAAGAGCGAAAATTAAAATTTTGACTTCATTGCTTAAAGAAAAAGGCAAATGAAAAGATTAAAATCGATGGGCTCTGAAGTCAAATGCAACTTTCTGCATCGCTGGCTTTTTATACCAGTATTTTTATTATAAGTCAGATTTATAGAGAGCACATCTTTCGTCGCTCTTTTGGATAAATATTATTATTTATTTTTGAAAATGAGTCGTTCTAAAAACAAAAAAAATTGAATTAGTATTAACTCTAATCAGTTGATTATAAGAATATCAAGTTCGTGTTCTATTTACCTTTCATTTGCGAGATTTTTTCTCTTCTCTCGCACAAATATTCACTAATTAAAAGTAAACACCAAAAAAATTATCTCTTTAGTTTTCCGACAATAATTATTTACTTATGGATTATATTTAAATGTCTCATTTGTGTTATTAAGTATGTTATAATTCCCGACCTGAAAAAAAGAAAAATTTAATTCTAATCAGTTAATTTATAAGAATTATGAATTAGTGTTCTAATTAATTTATGTTTACCTTAAATTTCCTAAGAAATATTTAAAATTTTCTTTCTTCTCAACTTTTTCTCACTCACATAAACACTAAATAAAAAATAAACACCAAAAATCTTCATCTACAAAAAGTGTTTGTAGTAAATGAAATTAATAAAAAAGAGAACACCAAGTTCTTAAATGATTAATTATCCCTTGCTTGCAGAATACAAATGATATATATATATATATATATATATATATATATATATATATATATATATATATATATTTGATGAATATATATATATATTTTTAAACCGTAAACCGGGAGTCTGAGGAAATCGTATCAGTGAAAATGAACGTGATTTTTGGATTACGAGCAAGCGAGTGCGGGGCCTAACCGGGGAGAGATCCTACCTAGCCTAACACGAAATACGAAGACAATAGAGAGAGTATTTGTGACCCCGTCTCCACCATCAGATCGGTGGAGCCCTCGGGTCTGTCCCTAGCCTCAAGGATTGCAATTTGGACCCTCCAGGCTATTCCTGGAGAAACTGCACCCTTCCCTGACTCGCTTTACTCACAGAGCCATCTCAAGCTCGCCCTCAAAGATACAAAAACATCAGACTCCCGAGTGCGCCAACGAAAGACGCTTTTCGCAAACACAAGAACACTTGGAACCTGGGCTTCGATCTCTCAATCAGATCTGACCGCATCTCCTCATGGAAAAAATCAACGAGAATATCTTTCATTTTGGCTCTCGGTATGGATCCTAAATTAAAAGAACAAATCAACACATCCTAACAAAACGAACGAGCAAAGGCACCCGAAGCTAATAACAACAACAACAACAGCTATCCAACAGAGGGCTAAAATGAAAGTATTCACGTTGGTTTCTCCACTGTTAGATTCACGAGGAGGCGCTACAGGTTCAAAAAAAATCCCTCTTGTTGGCAAAGTGCACCCTCCACCCCTCTAGATTTAAATCTTTAAACTTAATTGAAGGTGTGAGAATAAATTTTCTAAATTATAAATATCGAAAAGTGAATACAATTAAATTTGTATTCGTTTAGCAATCACACCTTAAGCCCTAGGTACTAATATGAAGAAGAACTCCCGCGGTGGTAGAGGCTGTTATTTGAACTCAGTTGAAAAAAAAATCCTAAAAAGCTAATCTAATCTAACCCCTTAAATATTCTTGCATCATGCATAATATACCTTTGTTCTGTTGACCCTCAGGAATCTGTAACAAAAAAGAAAAAAAAAAAGAAATTAGAAACAGATCATTTATATATATTTGGATTTATGTGTGTATGTCTAGAGAATAAAATATTCACCTCCTGAGGGGTTGACGGTCGCTCGAAGCCGCTTGCCTGGCACTCGTAGAGCTGATCCATCGAGGCTCCCGTAGAGCTGATCCAGGTGATGGCACTAGGTGAACACTGAGCACTGAACACTGAACACTGAACACTGAACATTGAGTACTGAACACTGATCACAATTCCACTGAAGTAACACAAACCTGCAAAAAAGAGAAATTATTTAAGAATCTATGCTTTAGAGGTCTAGCAATCTAGTGAAAATAATTTTCCATTTGAATTTTAAGAATGAAGTTTAAAGGAGTACAGTGCCCTGGGGGGGAAGCCCCGAAATTTTTTAAATCTATATACGGGTATATGCCCAATTTCTATATTTTTTTAGAGAAAGTGTATCGCATAAATAAAAGTAATTACAATATGTAAGCATTTTTTTTAAATAAAACTTTTGTCTTTGAAAGGGTCCGGGCTCACAAAAAATATTTTTGTGTATTGGGAGAAGGGGATCTTTAAAAATGAGTTCGCCCTCCTCTCAACCCCTCTCCCTTCAACGAAAAAAATTCTATATATTCGCCGCATAATAAATAAACTACAACCTTTTGATATCATGAAAAAGGGCGATGAATGGACACCGAAACTTCTATAAAGGATAACATTCTCATATCAGTATAAAATCAAGATCATTTCCCTCACTTTTTAAGTTTATAAATTTCGATGCATTTTATTATGCAAATAATGCATTTCTCGCAAAAAATTTTATTCTAATTTATCATTTGATCCTTAATGAATGTATCTAACTAGAGAATGTAAATCTACTTACCAAAATGCCGAAATTATAGGAATCCTGGGTGGAGTGACTGTCACCCTGTTGTCATGTCAAGCAAGCCCTCCTGCATTACTAAAGGCGATGATTTGTCTCAACTTGAGGCAAGCAGACAAGTGCAGGCTGGCAAAACTAGAAAGAAAAATGAAAGAGAATTAGAAAAAATCTTCAACTCATTCGTTAATATATACACACACATTTAATAGATAATTTAATAAATATTTTTTTGAATATTTGCCATAATTGGAACAAAAGGCTCAATGCCCAATGCTTTCTAATAGAAAAATCCTCGATTTTTCAAAAATATTTTTAGCCCCCCAATTTGGGGATTTTCCTGGGCTGTCCATAATGTCCTAAAAGGGTGAAAAAAAATTTCATTCAAAGGGAAGTTGGCCAAACAGAGTGTGACATCAGGGCCAGAGCATTCTGCAATTATTTTAAATACAACAATAAATTTAAATAGGTAGAAAGAATGAGCAAAGCAGCTAGTTTATATTTCAATTTATTATCAAACTAGGGCCGACGTTTCGGTCGCATATGGGACATAAATATATATATCCTCACCAAGGTATATTGGGCATATACAATATAACTTGGCGAGGATATATATTTTCAGACATTAACCTGGCTCTGAAGATTGTCCCATATGCGACCGAAATGTCGGCCCTATTTTAAAAATAATAAATTGAAATATAAACTAGCTGCTTTGTTCATTCTTTCTACCTATTGACTCGATTAGGCAAATGTTAAGTTAAATATTTTTCATTTCCTTAAATTATCTTTCTTACTTTTGTTTTCTAAATCCTTTAAATAGCACGTTTTATTAATTTATGGAAAGTCTTATGGTTTAGTTAGTGAGAGGGCTAATCAAGATGTACTGTAAAATAAGAATGCCTGGACCCCAAATATATATATTATAAATAAAAAAATGCGAGTATCGTTAAGTCTTGAATGGCCCAAGTTGCCGAAAAGACTGTGTGTGAATGTGAGGCTGAGTGAGAAAAAAGTGTGAGTGTTTAAAAAAAAAAAACAAAAAAAAAAAAGATGTACTGTGTGTGAAATGTATTAATGTAAGCCGTGATTGTTTGTTGATTTGAGATCCCAAAAGGTGTGTGTGTGTGTGTGGTTTTTTTTTTAATGTGATTGAGTTAATATGTGTATTATTTAACGTTTAATTAAATATCTTTATCTTATTAATTCTAGTCCCTTTTTCCCACTTCTCTCTTATTTGATATTAAATACAAAAAATTAATTTTCAAATAGTTTTTATTCATTTTGGGATTTTTTCTCCAATTAATTCAACATTTGAAGAACTTCTTTTTATTAGAAAAAATCAATTTTAATGTTAAAAATAAAGAATATTGACGTCTAAGATATATTGCTCTAATTCTGTTGCCATTGTCAATTGAGATAAGATGATTGAGTAAAGTAAACAGAATTTTATTTGTAAAAATATTTATTAAATCTATAGGCGATCGATTTTGTCACGTGGACATCGTCAGACCAGCTGGAATTAAGAATATAAAATTATTATAATTTAAATAAACTTACATAAATATTATCATCGTATAATCGATCAAATAAACATATGACATTATTCATTATTTCTTTTGAGAGATACATAATTTAAAATTGAAATTGTGATGACATAAGGTGATTCATTAGAGACTAATTTATAGGAAAATCATAGATGTTATTATAAAATTGTATAGTACCATTTATACTGACCGTTAATAAAGTATAATATATATATATACATCACCTTATGTCATCACAATTTCAATTTTAAATCTCAAAAGAAATAATGAATAATCTCATATGTTTATTTGATTGATTATACGAAGATAATATTTATGTAAGTTTATTTAAATTATAATAATTTTATATTCTTAATTCCATCTGGCCTGACAATGACCACGTGACGAAATCGATCGCCTATAGATTAAATAAATATTTTTACAAATAAAATTCTGTTTGCTTTCCTCAATCATCTTACCTCAAAAGGATATCGACTGTAAATGTAAGAGAGGATGATTTAAAAAAATAAATAAAATATTTTTCTAATGTGAAAGGTAAGAAAATGAATTTATCAAAATCAATTAAAAATAAATAACTTTAAGTTGAATATATATAATCAGGAACAGTAAAAATAAATAAGTATATATATATATATATATATGTACCGGTATATATATTTGGAATAGGTAGGAATGAAAGAAGCATTTAATTAGATCACCGTGTCACTTTATATATATATTATATATATATATATATATATATTGGTTCACATTGACACTTGTTATTATTAGAAATAAAAATTTTTTTCTATTATATTTTATTTGTTAAACTTTAAGCCAAAAATCCTGGTTTATTCTCTTCAATGCATGCTAATAATGTGTCTGTAACTAAATTATACTTGAAAGTCACAGGCTAAAAGTTGAACAAATAAAATAAGAGAAAAAAAATTTTGGCTAATAAAGATTAACTAAAATTTTATTTGTTAATGGCAAGAATTAGTGTGATCCAATATATATAAATGGGGATATAAATTCATTTATGATTTTGATAAATCTATTCTCTTCTCCAAATTAGAAAATCATCTTAAATATGAAAATTGATTTTTTCTAAAAAAAATATATATATATGCCAATATGAACATGTGAGCACTTTATATATTCAAAGGAATTATTTAAAAAGAACCTTTAAATTCGGAAAGGAGAAAAAAAATTTTATTTTATTAAAAAAATTTATATTTATACTGAATATTATCTGATACCATAATGAAATAAAAACTGGAAATTTATTAAAATATTCATGTTTTTAATTGCATTTAAATAAGACTTCCTATAAATTAATAAAACATGCTATTAATTTAAATCATATTAAATAGAATTATAAATTCAAATGTAAAAAGGCATTATATTAAAATTTTATTACCTGTCATTTGCATGAGCTGTCTGTCTGATTTGGAACACAGATTATATTTAAAAATTCACTCACATTTAAGAAAATAATTAAAGATATTAAAATATTTAATAAAATAGAATCAAGAGTTAATAAAACAAATTAAATAAATGTGGAATATGTAAAGAGATGGGCAACTAGGTTGGTTAAGTGACACACACATATAATGATTTAATTTTGTTAGAAATAAATAGTACATAATAAAATCATGCAAAATGGATTAATTATCAAAAGAAATAATTAAATTTACCTTTACTATGCACTAGAAAGATTCAATGAGACAGGCTTTTAGGCGGGCTGACATGAAGGTGGAAGGCGGGCAGAGAGAGTCAGAGAAGCTGCCAAAATGGACGACCAACTCTTTGACATTTATTCTTAAAAAAAAAAAAATTAGAGCAAAAAAAAATGTATAAAATAAATTATTCTAACTTTAAAAAATAATTTAGAATAATTTTTTATATAAATTTTTCTTTTTCTTTTAAATAATTTTTCATTATATTAAAATTCACATAACTTATATGTTAAAAATTCCTATTTTCTTTTTCTAAAGCAATAAAATTATTTTAAAAACAAAATTAATTTTAAAAAATTATTACATCCTATATTTTAAAGTTAAAATAATTTATTATTTAAATTTTATTTTTCATATGGATTTTGTTATAAGAGATTCTGTTTCCTATCTTTGTCATCAGCAGAGTTGGCAAGTTTTATCCCGCCTAGTATAATTATTTACAGAGTTGGGTTTTATACACGATTTTGCAGTTTTATACAGAAATTGCGGATAAAACTTGTATAAAATGTATAAAACTTGGATGAGCATGCGCAAACCCGACGAGAAAGGAAGTTCAAATAAAATTTCATTTTTCAATTATTAACATTTTGATTATATTATTCACTAAATAAAAAGCAAACAACATCGTCAATGCTTTAGAACATTATAAAATATGAAAAGCTTTTAAGCTGTTTTTTCAGGGGGAGGGGGTTGGTTTTTTACACTTTTATACCTTTTATACATTGGCCTAGTTTTATCCGCGATAACAAAAAAATTGAAAAATTCAAAATTTTTGAACAAACTTTTTAGGTAAAGTACTACTTCCAGGTGACGAATTTACTCCAAAAATTTATAGAAATCTACAATTTTAGTGAAAGGAGTATATACCAAATTTCATCGATATGGCGGCTCTGGTTTTTAAGCAATTGTGTTCACACACACCCAGACATAATGCCCAAAATGTTTTTTTTTAGACTCAGGGAGGTCTAAAACATGGAGAAACATCAAAATCTCGAAGTCGAATTTTTTTACGATTACAATACTTTCTCTTTATATTCTATACGAGAAAGTAAAAAAAAAAAATTCAGGCCAAAAGAAAATTTTCAAATAATGAAAAAATATAACCAAAGAATATTATTATAAATTATTTTAACATCCCACTAATCATAGGTGACTATACATTTTAAAAATATAAAAAAAAGAATGAAGGGAAATACCTGTGAGATGATGGTTGGAAATCAATTTTGAGGAAATACATTGGAATGAGGAAATCCATCTCTACAGATTAATCAGTCTTCTTGAAATGAAAGGTCCATGAACCGCGATCACTTCTTGTCGTTGAACTTATTTTACTGAATGCTAATTGGCCCTCGTAAAACAATTGAATCACGTGACTCAAAGCTCCACTCCAATTGGTGGAAATATTTAAAAAAAAATAAATTTGAAATTATTTTAATTTATTTTTTTATTAGATAGATATTTTTTTTATACAAAATGAAGTATTTTTAATTAAGTAAAATTAATTAACTTTTTCATTATATGAGCTTCTCATTATATTAAAATCATTTTGAATGTCCTTATTTATTATAGTTAGCTTTATATTTATTCAAATATATATGTATAATTCTATAATATAATTAAAAATAAGTTAGTAGTGAGGTTATTCAAGGTAGCCAAAAGCAATAAGATAAAATTATATCTATCTTTAGCTTTATTTCATACTTTTGTCGAAGTTTCGGCCCATATTTGGCTGCCTTGAATATCCTCACTACTCATTATACATTCAGCCACTACTCCTGAAATTAAAAAGTAAAAATAAGTTATTTTTAGTTGATCTTTTGGTATAAAATAAATTTGAGGAAGAAATAAAAATATTTTTGAATGGATATTAAAAAGATGTTAACTGTTCTAAATAATATGATAATAGTTTTTTTATTTTAATGAAAAATATACAGAAATAATTGACATATATATATATTATCAATTTAAAAGAAAAATAGTTTTGGAATGTTTTATCATACATTGTAATTTAAAAACTTTCAAATAACTAAAAACTATCATTCAATTTTTTTTTAATAATAAATAAATTAATAATTATTTAATTAGAAACACAGCCTCAAAATATCTAAGACTAAATGTCAAAATACTGATAGCTTTAAATGAATTTAGCAATTTTTTTTTTTTTTTTTATGAAAGAATATATCTAATTATTCACATCAACATAATAAATAATTTATTCTTATTATTAATATTATTATAAATGAAATTTAAATATTATATTAGGATCTACTAAAAAACTAATTAATTAAATAAGAAGAGGTGAAAATATTTAATTAATTAATTCTGAACGGTTTGTAGATGTGAATAATAATTATTGAAATATGCTTCATAGGGATTGAACATGCCTTGAGTGGATGGTGGTGGTTGTTGAAAATTAGGAGGTGGATGAGTGAATTGTGGTGGAGGATGGTTAAAGACCGTTGGTGGAGAGTTATTATATTGTTGGTTTGGTGGTGGGTAATGCGATCCTTCAGACGAATTTTGTGGCATCTGCTGCTTGTTGGTGTTGTCATTGTTGCCGAATGTATGGTTCGGTGGTGGAACCGAAAAATCATCCTTTCCATAACCATAACCATTTCCAACCAAAGAAGTGGAGTTTTCTGCGTTATTAGGTGGAGAAAATCGTGATGGTTTATGTTTTGGTGGCGAATTTTGATTGGCGGGTTTTGGTTTGTTATTTGATTGATGATCGCCGTTATTATTATTACTGTTATTGTTGTTGTTGTTGTTATTGGTAAACTTTTTTCGATTAATTCCTCCAACAGCGAAAACGTAACCGTTGTCTTTAGGTTCAAATCGTCTTCCATTACTATTATTATTGTTCATAGAGTTGATATTCTTGTAAGAATCATTATTCAAACGACCTGAAAAAATAAAAAAAAATTTTACTTACAAGTAGTATTTTAAAGATTTGGGATTGCTTTTGCCTTTATAAATTATCAAATAGTTACCTTTCGAATTAAAAATTTTATCAAAGAAACGATTTTAAAATATCCATAATCTTCTCAATATATATATATATATATATATATATATAATGAAGAATATGGCTGTTTAACTTGATAAGGATAGCGGAGGGCAGCCAGGAAAAATTAAATCAGATAAAAATACAATCAATTCAGGGGCGTATATAAGGGGGGGGGCCCCCCCCCCCGAAATTTCCCAAACTCATATACATATATAGGGATATACAGACAAATTTTTCCGCAGGAGGGAAAACTTTGGTTCCGCAAAGGAAAAAATGTTCCGCAAAAAATTTCGTGTGAAAAAAAATTTAGTTTCTTAAAAAAAAAAATTTCCACAGAAAAATTTTCAGTTCGGGCCCCTTCGGCCCCCCCCCCCCGAAAAAAATTTCTATATACGCCCCTGAATCAATTTCTATCAGATTTTCTTTATTTGATTGTCGACGTTTCGGACGCCAGTTACGCCCTTCCTCAGAACAATCAATCGTTAAGGAAAAAATACAGATTGACGTATTAAGTACTTTAAAGAAAACTGAAATCGAAAAAAATACTACATGAAAATTTTCTTGATACAAGCATGTATATTGAAAATTCTTAAGGATATATAATATTGTTTCAAGAAATCGTTAGTATTGTTTGAAATTAATTTTATTTACTTCAATACTTAAAGTAAAGTCATTTTTTTGTGCAATAACAAAAAAATTTAAGTTCTTTTTAAAAAAAAATTATGATTACTAATAATAAAAAAAAAAACTAATTTGACATTGCTTTAGAAGGCGCTGATCCTTTTCAAAATTCCCTGATATTTCCATGATAATTTCCGGTTCCATTTAATTCCCTTATAAATCCAGTATTTTAAGGTTTTCCAGGTGTGTAGCCACCCTGGATAATAAATAAAATAAAGTATTGAGAAGGATGAATAAATAAAATCCGGAGCTGATGATCAGGCAATTTATTTGGATTAATTCCATCCACTATAAGTCAACTTCTCAATAATATCCACCAGGCTGCCCCTATCTTCATCACATTAAAATAGAGTATGTACTTTGGGCTGTTAAGATGATCATTTAAAGAAGGAATAAACAAAAAAAAATGCATTTCACACAAAATTGGAGAATCTGAGATTTGCAGTTAGTACAGTAGTATCGTAAGAATGGAACATTTACTAAATATTTACCTTTTCCAAATCCTCCGTTTCGCGAAGCCATGTCCATTAGCTTAGGATTGATCGACTGATTAGCTTCTCGAAGGACTGCCACAAGATCTTTAGCTTGACGGCTATTTCCCGGTGTAAAAAATGTATATGCTGTTCCAGTCATTTGTGATCTTCCAGTACGTCCAATTCGATGGATGTAATCCTCAGATGTATTCGGATAGTCATAATTTATCACATATTTGATACCTTCGACATCTGTCAAGTCAAAAAACTCAGTTAGTCACAAATGAACAATTAAAATAACAATTATAATTAAACATTTATTATAAGGATTTTGTTAAGAAAATGATTTATACAATAAAATTGTATTTAGAAAATTCCTGTGAAAGTACAAACCTTGTGATTTTGTATCATACCATTAGAGCATGTCAATATCACAACATTTGACAAAATGTGATTAGAGATCACCAAGGCTGGAACATATCTTTTATATTGATGGTAAACTCATTACCTCTTTTATGATACAGGGAATTTTTTTTTAAAATCACCTGGAGGTTTGTTTTATCAAGGTGATTCTTAATATTTGTTTTAAATTAACAAAATTAATAAATACACTAGATTAAAATAGTATTTTTCATTTAAATTATATTAAAAACACATATATATATATATAACATCTGAAATTTATTTCGATACATCCTCCTTCTAGTAAAATTTAATAATTTCGTGCTCCTGATTGAGAGGAATCCTTAGAATGAGTAAGTATCTAAATATCTTCTAAACTGAGAATATATCTATCATCTGTTAATTTAGAAATTTCTTTTATAAAAAACTAGTTATACCTTTTGCACATATTTTGTAGTATATATACATTTATAATTTTATGATAAAGACTCGTATTATATTTATTTCTCTCTGAATTAAGTATAAAATTGAGATAATTTCTCAAAATTTTTTATTTCAGAAGGAGAAATTCAATAAATGATTATAAAAGAAAATATTTAATTTTATTGACGCAAGGTAAGCGAAATAAAGTGATTGATGGTTCATTATCAATTATTAATAAGAGACGGACATTCCACCCCATTAAAATTCCAAAAATGTTACCCTTCGAACCTACAATATTAGAGAATTAGTAGTTAAAAAATATATATACATGTAATCAAGTATCTATTGTAATTATTTTTATTAAAAAATATTCTAGAAAAAAGTTTCTAATCAACAGATGATATTAAATCAAGCTCAGAATTAGCTAGAGAAGTTTTAGGAGCAGAGTACTTTATACAAATTTTATTGAGTAGCAGCTGAAAAATGCACTTGCAAAAAAATTGCAATGGTCAGGAAATTCGTCACTGACGAAATATGGAATCTAAAAAATCATAAATCTGAGTATAGATTCATTAATGACCTAGCGGAAGTAATTTTTTTTCAGGATTTATAAGTTAATAAAAATAAATAATAATTTAAGGCACTTGATACTGGGATCTGTTTTAATCCTAGGTAGATGGTATTAATGGTGCATTGATTGTTTAAAGATAAATTTTTATTAGACTAACTGAGCAAATATTTATAATAAAGATCAATAAATAAAAGCAGAGAAAATCCTTTTCCAAAGAGTGTATAAGTTTTTTTTTATTATTTTATTTGTTTAAGGTCTTTTCGGCAACTAAGGCCATTTAGACCCCCATCCATTTATTTCAAATGATTAATAAATATTTCTCGCCTGAGGTAGGAAGCGAAACCGAGACCCTAGTCACGAGAAGTCAGTCATCTCGCTGAG
Source organism: Euborellia annulipes (assembly GCA_023213315.1). NCBI lineage: Eukaryota > Metazoa > Arthropoda > Insecta > Dermaptera > Anisolabididae > Euborellia > Euborellia annulipes. Next base: position 127,792 of record JAKCPI010012513.1, read on the forward strand.
CCACGGGTCACGCGCGTGCATAAAAGTTAGTATAGTTAGATCAAAAGAAGAAAAGTGAAGGAAGAAATGAAAGTGACTTTGTTTAAAGTTGAAAGTGGAAAGAAGTGAAAGTTTTTCTTTTCTGTTAAATTATCTAAACTCTTCTTATTTTGATCGAAGATAAAAATTAATTATAAATTATTTTGTTGGGAAAATGAAATAGAACTATTCCTAATTAATTTTGAGCTTAATATTTTTTATAATACTTAGTAAAGAATGAAGATTTCAGTAAAATCAAAGTTAATAATTATATTATAATGTGAGATAAAAAAGTCATGAAAATTTTTAATACTTCGAAAGTACCAACATCTAATATAAGTTATAAAAACATAAAAAACATGACATATTTAAACATTTTTAAAAATAATCAGTAAAATTCTAAACACCACCTGTAAAAAAAATTTGAAAAAATATCAACACAAGACATAGGGGGTGTAGCGGGCTAAGATGTCGGCTTCTACAAAGAAAGTCCGTTTTCAAAACCTGGATTTTTCATTAAATAAAAATATTTATTTAATGTAAACAAATCCTCAAGCAGGGTGGATTGGAATATACATCCACCACCACATTAGCCCAGGCAACTCTAAAAGGAGAGAGAGTTCCTGTGGTATCGCGTCCTGTGGAAGCGACGCAAAGAAGAGGGAATCCCAGTGATGGGACACAAAGAAGCTTCCTTCCCAGTGATGCATTTCTTCGAAAGGAGTAGGTGATAAGGGGGGAGTTCCTCCTTAACTAGGACATCCTCCCTAGCATAGAAGAGGTTAGATAAAAGGAACCAGAAATAAGGATTAGTTCATTAGCTAGAAACGAAAGCAGGAGGAGTTAGAGAGAGGAAATAATGTATCTTAAAGGGGTGCCAGAGGCTGGTTGGGTTCGAGGTGTGTGTACTAGAGCACGGAAGCACCTCGGGTAAATAAACGGGGACACGATAAGAATTTCAAATAATAATATTAATAATAACCAATCTTTAAAGAAGTTGTTATTATACTCAGTATTAAATCAGTTCACGATTTACTTAAAATTAGGCAGAATTTCCATTCTTATCATTATCCTTAAACAAACCTATTAAATAAAAATAAATTATTTTTTGCCATTTCATTTTAGTTTTCAATTAGAAGACCTCCTTGTAGATTTCCTTCATGACATATCTTCACATTTATTATCTTCTTCAGGGCTAAGATAGCTGACAAAACACATCATTCGAATATTAGATGTTGGTGGAATGAAATTATTAAAAAATAATCTTTTCTTAAGAGAAAAATACTATCTTAAAAATATATTTCAATATATATATATATAATATCAAAAATTGTTCTAATCTTTTAATTATATATATACTTTTTAGTTTTCCCCTGAATGTAGAGATGCAGAGCTAGTAGAAATAAAAACTCGTAAATCTTAGGCATCGTAGTTAGAGAGACAAGAGACACTTTTTTTAACAAGGAAAGAAACATTAATGAAAGTTTCTTGAATGTGCCTCTGAAACATATAGAAATGCCAGACTGATTAAAAGTTTCTAATTAAGACATAGAAGGGTGGGTTAAATAAAAAAATTTCAAGGAATAACATAAGAGAAGCCAATTAAGCATGCTTACATTCTAAATCCCTCTTTTTTTAAAGAGAGTGCAAAACACAAATAATTTTTTTCACAAGTATTCCTTGAGATGAACAAATACTATTAGTTTAAAATGAATACATATATTAATGTATGTTTAAGGAAAAATATAAAAAAAATAAATATATTAAAAGAAGACATTTTATAAAATAACCAGTCTGGGAAGAAAAAAAATACTAGCCTTTCTGCAGAGTTTTCCATTAAAAAAAAAACCAACCTTTGGCGATACTTACGGGTTTGGTTTGTTTACTTTACCGTGACCATCGGGATTAGGGTGGATGAATAGTTACCTAAGCCACGAGCAGCGACATCAGTTGCCACCAGGATTGGCGACTTACCATTCCGGAATTCTGGAAAAAGAAAAAAGTCCAATTCAATGACACTTCGCGTGCGACATTGGCTTCAAAATCGTCATATTTTTATTAAATTGTTTAAAATAATTTATATTTATTTTAAATTTACTTAGAAATGTATAAAATAATTCATATTAAATGTTTCTTAAATTAGAATATCATTAAGGTAGATTAGAACAGCTCTTTTTAAGAAGAAACAAAATGTTACGTTATTTTTGAAGCGCAGAGTAACTTTCTTTATTGTCTGACCTAATTACTGTTTATACTGTAATAGATTGTTATTTCTAATATTGTATTAGACTGTTAGAAACTTTGTTGCTGCCTTTAAGCCCCTCATCTAATAATAATAATAATCTTACCTTTTAAAACATAATCTCTTTCCTGTTGAGATTTATCTCCATGCATACAAACAGCTAAGTACCTAAAACAAAAAAAAATTTTATTTAATTTTTTTTCTTGACCAGTAAATATTATATGGAAAATGGTAAATAGATATAATACTCTGATATTGTTAACAAAATAAAAAAGTAAAGAGGAAAGATTTCCGAAGACGAAATTTTCTAATTAATTAAAGTATATATATATATAGGAGAGACAGACTGATCAATAATTCCAAGTCAAAACAATGCGGGATTAGTATATAAGATTTTCCCTTTAATTTCATCATAGTAAAACTAATAATAAATATGCTGCCTTTAAATATATTATGAAAAGAATGAAAGAATGAAATCCTCGGCGAGGGTTGTAAATATTGTAAACATATGCTATAGTTCAGGTTACTTAAAGCGTGGATTACCGTTCACAAGTTGGTTGAGAAAGAAAAATTTAGGGGTTGCGAATATTCAATTCACATACATGGATTAACAGTAATGCAAGCTATTGCTCGATGATTGGCCGCGAATATCTATGTCAAATATTTTATTTTGGGTCATGAATGAAAAAAGTTGATGTGCTTTTTGTTGAAAAGAATAAAAGATAACATACCCCGTACGACGAATATTTCTCGTAATATTTTCAACTTTCTTCTTAGTTTCAACAAATATAATTGTTTTTTGTTCTTGCTCAATACCAATTTCCTCTAAAAGTACATTCAATTTATCATCTTTCTCAAAATCTTGGCATACATCGACGATTTGTATAATATTATGATTAGCAGAAAGTTGAAGAGATCCAATATTAATCTGAATATAATCAGTGAGAAATTCTTCAGCAAGATTGCGGACTTCTTTGGGCCATGTGGCGGACCACATAAGTGTTTGCCGATCAGGTCGAATCTGATGGATGATTTTTCTGATCTGAGGTTCAAAACCCATATCGAGCATTCGGTCAGCTTCATCAAGTACCAAATAAGTACAACGTTTCATGTTGGTGATTCCTTTATCTAAGAAGTCAATAAGTCTGCCTGGTGTAGCAATGCAGATCTCTACGCCCCGTTCGAGATCTCGGGCTTGTGGTCCTTTCGGTGCACCACCGAAAATGCAGGTGTTTTTGATTTTAGTTGAAGAACCAAAATCATGAGCCACTTTTTGAATTTGCTGAGCAAGTTCTCTTGTGGGTGCCAGAATTAAAACAATAGGACCTTCGCCTTTTCGCAATTGCTCTTGGTTATTTATGTGCATTGTAGCCGGTAATACATACTAAAATAAAAATAAAAAAAAAGAAAATTAATATTTAATCTTTTTTCGGCCACTGGTTGCATAAGATCCGAATATAATATAATATTATTTTGGTCTGAGTTGCACAAGTTACGAAAAAAAAGTATCTAAATACAAGATACAAGATACAATGAATTTTTGGGTTCTTCGTTTTGACATAAAAAACCTAAAATCCTTTCAAAAATATTACTTTGGCATTGAGATTAAACTCATATCCCAAAGTTTATAAATAAAAAACAGTTTTATAGGCTAAAGTCAGAAGGGTTACGGGCAATATAAATACATAAATTCATATTTAGTTATACTTCTAAAATTTGAAATAATAGGGTCCAAAAGACAGGATTTAATGATGTTAGGCTTGTTTTCTACTATTATAATTTATTGTATTTACACGGTAAAATAATTAAATCCAAATAGTTCGGAAACTTAAGTCTTCCTTCTATAGTAGATATTCACCTCACCGTATTTACTCGATACAATGATTTTGTGTATCTAGATACTTGTATCTCTACAAAAGTTTCTTAGATACTTGTATCTGGATACTGCCCAACTCTGATTTTGGTCAATAGACACCTGAAACCAGGATTAGAATAGGAGAACAAAGCTAATTTTTTGAATATATATTTTTTTTTACTTTTTTAATTTTTTATTGTTTATTTTATTATTATTATTTTATTATTAATATTGATTATATATATTATTTCATAGAAGGTTGAAATATGTCAAAATTTAGAATGAATATATTAAAATCTAATCAAGTCCTGGTCAAACTGTATTAAAAATTAATGTTTAAATTTCATCACATTAGTTAATGTTGTTTTTTGGATTCGACATTTTATTTTTGATTAAATTTATTTGAAATTACCGCAAGAGTCTTTCCAGAACCAGTTTGCGCGATGCCAACCATATCTCGACCGCTCATGGCAATCGGCCATCCTTGGGCCTGAATCGATGTAGGCTCAGCAAAGCCCGATTTTCTGAAATAGAAAATAAAATATTAACAAATAATTACAAAGCAAGCTCCTAGGCCGTAGCAAAATGGAAGAGTTCATGCCTCTTGGGCTAGGGATCAGGAGATCAGAATGCTCTCTCCTGTGACATATAATAAAAATAAAATAATTTCATAGTACGGTAATTTTAATCGTTTTAGAGATGATGTTAATAAGATTTAGAGGAAAATTTTGAATCAAATGACGATATTTACTTAAATTAACGATTTTTTAAAAGGAGTTACATATCAACAAATACTGTATATATAGGTATATTTTTTATCAAGTCGGAGAAGCATTCAAAATCGAGTTGATTTAAGAAGTACTTCAGTAGAGTTGTACTTTTTGGCGGATTTTGTTCAAAAGCTTATTTTGACCCCTTGGGGGAGAGGGGATGCCTAACTCAAATATAAAATTTCAACTTCCTAGCTCTTTTCAATTCTGAGATATTTTGTTCACAGATAGACCAATTTGGGGGAGCCACTTTTTTTGACTCGGGGGGGGGGGGGGGGGGGCACAAAACATGTTCATCTATCAAAATCTCGACATCGAATTTTTGACATGATCGCAATACTTTCTCTCAATATATATACCTATATATATACGTTTCAAATAAATAAGATTTGGTGGCTGTGAATGTAATAGAATTTGATAGGGCAGGTTCAACCAAATAAAAAGCCTTTATATGCTTCTCGACTCCGGAGTCGAGAAGCATATAAAGGCTTTTTATTTGGCTGAACCTGCCCTATCAAATTCTATATACGTTTCGTTTTGTTATATATATATAGGTTAAGAAAAAGTAAAAATTTGTGCGTCCAGAAAAATATCATAAATCGGGGTCTATGTCTTCCTACCCATTTTAAAAATCAATATCCATTAATGACAAAATTCTCAACATTTTGGTTTATAACTTGACTCTTTTTTTTATATTGAAAAAATTTATCTTTTATATGATCTTTGACATGGGCGTAGCCAGACATCTTGTTAGGGGGGTGGGGCAACCAATCGTTAGGAGGGGGGTTTGCAATTAATATATACATAGATTATTAATTATTTATTATTATTTTCTTTATATAAGCTTATTTAAAAAACAAATATATATTTGTTTTTAATAAATAGAAAATTTTCAGGACAGGGCAGGGGGAAAAAGCCCCCTGGCCGGCGCTGGCTGGCCCATGATCATTGATAAGCCCCGCCCTCCAAAAATTTTGTGATCCATTTTATATTTTTGCAATTTATTGAAATTATTTTACTCGATCCCAGATATATTTTATTAAATAAATTATTAAAGCAAAATCCACGCTCCCAAAGAATGAAATGTAGAGCAGGAGAAATCCATATTAGAAATTAGCTTCTCCCACCACTCCTCTAAAGATAAGAAAATTTTTTACGTAACTGTATAATAGTATTGATTTTTTAATGAAATTACCTAATTTCTCTCATCACATAATCAGGAAAATTTGCCTCTTCAAAATGTTGAATTGGTTTTGGCATATTATTTCCTTTTATAGTAATTTCATTTTTAAACAGATAATCTTGCACATCTTTTACTGGCCTAAAAAAAAAAAAAAAATTTAGAAAATTTTTAAAGATGACGACCTATATACGGATTTACATACCTGGCCATAATATCCGTATGAGGTTTATATAAATCTTTTGGAAAAGGTTTCAAATTAAAATCAGTATTTGATTTCATTGGATAAGGGAAAGTTGAAATTCTATTTTGCTTAGCAAAATTTGTTGATTTCTTTGTAATTAGATTATTTGAATTAGATCTTGAATCATTCATCTTATTATTAAATCGACTTCCTCTATTACGAAAGGACCTTGAAACAAATAATTATATTTTAAAAAAATTTAGGAGATTTTTATATTTATAAATTGATACTTACATTTCAATTAAGAATAGTGATTCAAATTAAAATTATAAATAATTTGCAAGGGTGTCGTTTATTAATTTTATTTTAATTCAAGATGGCTACTAAGAAAGAAGGACAACGATGTTTATTGATTGGTCTGAAGTTAGAAACAATATAAAACAAGGTCAGCTAGATCAATAAATAAAAATATAAATAAAAATAATTTTAAAAATTCTAATTTTTATGAGTTTTATTTAATAAAAAATTTCTTTTTTTTAAGTATTTTAATTATATTTGTTCTTTTTCTGATTGAAAAGATTGAGAGTTTATAATTAAAATCTAAATTTCATCTCAATTGAAACAACCAATTAATTACCTTGAATTAAACACGCATATAAATCAATGGGCGTTGAGAGGTTTCTAGAATAAACTATTGATTTAAAAATTTCCTTGGAAACATCTATAAATTGGTAACAGGCTTGTCAGTTTATTCCATTTCCTTGACTTGACTAGGAGCCAGGAATGTTGATTACCCTAGTTCGATTCAAGCCCAACGTGGATGTACAGTGAACGCCAAAGTTAAGTCCCATCCATCCGTTTTTTACTTGTGATTATTTCATTGTTTTTTTTTAAAAGAAAATCTTTATTGGAAATTTTCTAGGCTTGAACCATGAAAGTTTCCATTAAAAAATATATATTTTTTTTAAAAATAATGAAATAATCACAAGTAGAAAACGCATGGGGGTTCTTAATATTGTCACTCACTGTACACAAGCAGCCCAAGTTTGTTGGCTATTTAATGGTTGCTAACTTCAGATTGAATTATTCAAAGTCATTTTTGAAATAAATATATAGTTGACATTACATTTTTTCAAATACATATATTTTATATTTTTAATCTTTAAAATGTCTGGCAGGGATATTAAAAGCTCATTTATTGGTATAAAAGCAAATAAATTAAGGTGGAGACCGGAAGAATTGGACGAGTCCTCTTATTTTTTAACCGGTTCCTGGAATAATAGAAATGTAAGTCAGTATATATATGTATATATATTTAAATTAATTACTATCATTTTATTTGAACAGAAAAATGAAATTGCAATTTGGCACCATTCCTCGGAAAAAGATGCAATTCCTAAACGACTCGGCAACATTATCCACAACGGCGATGTTACTGAGCTTAAGGTATAATTTTTTTATCTTATTTGTATTTTAGTATTTATATTATTTAGTAATATTTATGATACCGGCAATGTGCAAAATCAGCTCTATCAAGCTTATAGTTTGAGTAAAAAAATAGACTTATTTACTTTAATTAGATAATTTTGACATTGACATTAATTAATACAGTATGTTCGCTCCTCGCCTTGTCCCGAGATGCGGGGTCGGCGGACCTTTCCCCCAACCCTATCATACGTTTTTACGACCTGAAGAAATAGGACAGGCTGGCCTGTCGCACGGTCTGACACCTGTTGAAAAGAGGAAGGAAGAGACAGACATTTAAAGAACTGAAGGACTGCCTGTCCCAGCTCGGGCCGCTCGTGGTCGCCATCCACGTACCCACAAGATGTGGGCCCCTGAGCAAGTTAATTAATACAGTATACGAGATTCTTTAGAATAAGTAATTCAAACACATCAGTATTCAACGAAATCAACATTTTGATATCTTAGAAAAATTTTAATAAAAGTCTGAATAAAAATTTTTAAATATACAACCAATCCTTTGTGATTTATAATTTTGTGATTTTAACTAATATTTTAAAATCTCTTTATTTTTCAGTTCATCAATCATAATACCTTTGTAGCGTCATCATCAGTGGGAACAGTAAAACTTTTTAGATTGAATTTGGAAAATAATAATATGTTTCAAGAATTAGCTTCTTGGGATAAAATACATCAATTTAAAACAGGAGAATCTTGTCCTTGTACTTCGTTAGCCTGTTTTGAAGGAGATATAGCCACTGTCGGAGAAGATGGACGAATTGTACTTCTCACAGCCAAAGAAAAAAAAATTGTTTATTCTCTAGGTATTTGAGATTTTGATATTCTCCTAGAAAAGATTGAAAAATTTATTTAGGAATTACTTCCTGTTCCAATAATCCATTATGAATATAATTCATTAAAAAAAACCGCAATGAAAAATTCCTTATAATAGTCTAGTTTTTTTTTTTTAAAGTTCAGCGAGAGTCAATATTAAGTCCCACCCATGCGTTTTCAACTTGTGATTATTTCATTGTTTTTATAAAAGAAAATGAGAATCTTTATTGGGAATTTTCTAGGTATGAACCATGAAAGTTTCCATTAAAAAATATATATATTTTTAAAAACAATAAAATAATCAAAAGTAGAAAACGCATGGGTGTGACTTAATATTGACCCACACTGTACGTTTAGACGCCGCGGTATATTTATTTATATCGCTTAATATAACTAAAAGTGAATGTTTCTAATGTATATTTTTCAGATAAAGCGGATACATGTTCACTTCGTTGTGTTAGTTTTCCCAAACATAATCAAATTATCACTGGAAATTTAAGAGGACAACTAAAAGTTTGGGATCTAAACAGTTCATTGGAGAAACCCGAATCAACTCTAGTATTAAATGATGATCTGGTATGCATAACATTTTATTTATATTTAAAACATCATAACATAAATTTTATTTAGAGAACTCGTGTTTTTTTTTAACTTTATAGGCAGATATTAATATATTTTTTCCATTTATTGACAGGTTGGTGTTAGTTGTTTGACTTTCCATCCCACACAGAGGCATCTAATTCTCGCAGGACGAGAAGATGGTTCTATATCCGAATGGGATCTTCGTAATCAAGCCCTTCCAATTACTCTTTTAAGTGCCCATTCATCTTTAGGTAAATTAATTTCCAGTTTTTAATGAATTTGGCTTAAAATTTAACTTTTCCTAGAATTATAAAAGTATCTTTAAATTATTTTGCTTAAAAATTTAACATTTTAAAAATGTCTATATATATATATATATGAAGTTGAGTTTTCTCGTGTTAAGTCGCGTTGGATGTTAAGATTTACTCGACGTTTCGGCTTTCCTTTTGGAGCCATTTGCAAGAGAGAAGGGAGTTTGGGGGTAATGATGGAGGAGGGTTGTTTACGGGGTTGCAATCTTCCTGGTCAGTATGGTGGATGCCTCAGAGGTGTCTCTGAGATTTGAAGGAAGATTGGTTGCGTGTACCACCCCAATAGGCAGAATGAGGCCCCCATGTCAACCTAAACTAAACATAAACACGCTTACACACAACCAATCTTGATTCCTCCAGTTCTAGGAGACAAATCCAAACCTCTGAGGTATGCATCACACAGTCCTGGGGACCAGCAAGACTGCGACCCCGTAAACAACCCTCCTCCATCATTACCGCGTAACTCACTTCTCTCTAGAAAATGGCTCCAAAAGGAGAGCCGAAACGTGGAGTAAATCTCAACATCCCAAGCGATTCAACCCGAGAAATTAAAAATTATAAAATGATAATATATATTTTAAAGAGCATTTAAAACTACCACACAGAAAGACGGATCATTTTGTGGGGTCGACTTTTTTTGGACATAGGAGAAGAACTCAAAACATGTTTGCCATCAAAATGTCGACCTCGAATTTTTGTCATAAATGCAGTACTTTTTATATATAGTATATTATGTAATTATAAAAAATGACATAAATATCTAGAAATATTGAGTTCTCAATTCAATCTGGATATTAAAATGAACTTTTATTTTTTTCAATTAAGTTAATGCCCTAAATATATTAAATGTTCTTTAAGTCTATTTTATTATATTATTTATTTTACAGTCAGTGAATTGATGTTTCATCCTGATCAGCCAGATAATCTCTTCAGCTGTTCTCATTCGGGTGAAATATGGCATTGGTCTATCTCTGCACAAGGTCTACGACTCCATCACGATTCACATAGTAATTATATTGTTTTCATTTAATTAATCTTAGGGGTTTGTATAATTACAAGGGGTAAGATAAGAAAAAAAAAAAAAAAGAAGAGCACAAATAGTGCAATTTATTAGCTATATTTGTTAATAAATAAATGAATTGAACCGGCTGCGCTTTTCCTTTTTTTTTAAGTTTTTATTTGAAAAGTGGTTCCCATTGATATTTTTGCGCATCTCTTGTTTTTCAATCCTAAGGACTTCCCATAAATCCTCCCTTTACATTCATTGTATAGTTGTTCTGTAGGTGGGATAAGCGACCTAAGTCCGTTTATTAGTGTAAATCTACTTTATCAGAATGACCATTAATATGATTCTGACAAAGTAATGCCATTATTATTGACCGTGTAAGGGGCCCTTAACAATATGGTGATAATTATATAGAACTCACTTTAATTTTGATGCAAGAAGAAACGTCTTTTAACTAAAACCATAATTTCTCACATTTATTCATAAATCATCTTTGTTTTAGGGAATGAAATTTTGAATTTCAATTCAGGGCTTTCCAAACAAAAGCTTGAAGTGTTTTCATTGATGCCCGAATTGGATTTTCCAGTCAATTCTCTTGATGCTAACAGAGGAAATATTGCCTGTTCTGCGGATAATGGAGCTTTATATATAATTAAAAATGTCATCTAAATAACAATGTAATTTTATATAATTATTATAATATTAATATAATTTGATTTATAATTCTTTCATATACCCTACATCCAGTGATCCTTCTATATATATATATATATATATGGACGAAGATTGATGTAAAGTAAGGGAAAATATTTAAATACCTCCCATGAGTGTCAATTTATATCATTCATTGATTATATAAAAGATGTAATTCTTTATTGAAATTCTCTTCTACGTTTGAACCCCAAGAGTTTCTATAAAAGATTTTACATGTTTAAAAAAAAAAAACAATGAAATGTGAGAATGTTAGGGATTACTTTAATATTTCTCCTCAAAATGCTTTGTTTTGACTATGAAATTTCTACTTCTTTTCAAGGCTAGATTAAATTTTTTAATATAATAATAACCTCTATTATTGGGGAAAAATAGTTTCTTTGATTTATTTTGCTTGGTTTTGCTAATATTCATAAAATTTAATGTCACATGTGTATCATTTGGTTTTTTTCTTTCGAAGACAAGACCAGATTTTTTAATATATTATTAACATCTATTATTTGAAAAAAATAGTCTGTTTAAATAACTTTGCTTGGTTTTAGTAAAATTTGATAATATCGTTCATATCTAAATGTCACTTGCTTTTTTTTGATTATATAAAATTTCTACTTCTTTCAAAGATAAGACCAGATTTTTTAATATATTATTAACATCTATTATTTGCAAAAAATAGTCTGTTTAAATAACTTTGCTTGGTTTTAATAAAATTTGATAAAATCTTTCATATCTAAATGTCATTTGCTTTTTTTTGATTATATAAAATTTCTACTTCTTTTGAAGACAAGACCAGATTATTTTATATAGTATTTACGTCTATTATTTGGGGAAAATACTCTCTTTGAATAACATTGATTGGTTTTAATAGAATTTGATAAAATCTTTCATATCTAAATGTCACTTGCGTTTTTGTGATTATATAAAATTTCTACTTCTTTCGAAGACAAGACAAGATTTTTTAATATATTATTAACATCCATTATTTACAAAAAATAGTCTGTTTAAATAACTTTGCTTGGTTTTAATAAAATTTGATAAAATCTTTCATATCTAAATGTCATTTGCTTTTTTGTGATTATATAAAATTTCTACTTGACCGAGATCAGAGTCACTGGCCACATTTACAATTTGTACCAGTGCATAAGGATCTCGGAGAATAAGGAGTCAGATTTATGCCCCGATTAAAAAAATCGTTTTTTTTCTTGGGTTCCTATATCTGAAACACACTTACTTTGCCATTGGCCAAATGGTTTTTCCAACGGCCATTTAATTAAGTTAAAAAATTTCTACTTCTTTCGAAGACAAGACCAGATTTTTTAATATATTATTAACATCTATTAATTGGAAAAAATAGTCTGTTTAATTAACTTTGCTTGGTTTTAATAAAATTTGATAAAATCTTTCATATCTAAATGTCGTTTGCTTTTGGTTATATAAAATTTCTACTTCTTTCGAAGACAAGACAAGATTTTTTAATATATTATTAACATCCATTATTTACAAAAAATAGTCTGTTTAAATAACTTTGCTTGGTTTTAATAAAATTTGATAAAATCTTTCATATCTAAATGTCACTTGCATTTTTGTGATTAAATAAAATTCCTACTTCTTTCGAAGACAAGACCAGATTTTTTAATATATTATTAACATCTATTAATTGGAAAACATAGTCTGTTTAATTAACTTCGCTTGGTTTTAATAAAATTTGATAAAATCTTTCAAATCTAAATGTCATTTGCTTTTTTGTGATTATATAAAATTTCTACTTCTTTCGAAGCCTTGACCACCATGGTTAATGCTCTGCCGAATTAAAATCAATTATCCCACCCAATGTAACATATACACGGAACACAAGAGAGGCATCGTCCCAGTATCCCCATCAGGGAATGTTCAGATCATGATTAACAGAACTAGTCAATTCCAATCTTCCTTTGTCCCCATGACCTCCCGTGATTGGAACAAGCTCCCTGCGTCTATCTTCCTCAAAACCTACAATCTTCAGACTTTCAACAATATAATATATATATATATATATCATAAATTAAAAAAAAAAAAATTAACAATAATATCCATATAGTGTTTTCTTTGGGCCCCCAATCAAAGATGGTCCACTTTTCATTGTTTAGTTCACGTTTGGCTCCTTGGATTAGAAAAAATAATTTTGAAATTTTTAATGAACAAATAATTTCCATAATAATATAATCATTTTAACGTTCAACAACGTGGAACCTTTATTCAATTTTCAATGATTATGATTATTTTATTTTTTTTTTTAACTTTGATCTATTAGGTTTTGATTGCGTTTCCTTTTCGTAATCAGCATTTCCTGTTTGACAACAAATTGTTTCTGTAAATAATTTTATAAATAAGCGCGCGCTTCCAATTGTTTCAGAGTCTTCACGGATAGATGATGCGAGATTCTTCTTTTAACTGACTTGAATACTTTCTCTTGTTTATAATATACTCTGCCAACCAAGAGTTAAGACGATGTTTTCCCTACACAATTTTATTCTTTTAATTAGTTTATTTTCTTTTGTTTATGGCAACTGTAATCTGGATACAAGCGCAGTTACTAATGCATGTGGTTATTCTTTAAAATTATCACTTGTAAGTAAACCAAATAATATTGAGGTCAACGATGCCAATTGTAATGAAATTTTGAGTAAATTAGATTTTACTTCTGCACCACAAGTTTCATTCAAGGACGCTAAACAGGTAAAATTCTAGATCTTTTTTTTTAAACTAATCTTCACTCTAACTTTATTTTTTTTATAAGTAATTCTATCTTTTTTGATTACTGTCGAATATCGGTGAAGTCTAATGTCAGATAGGCTTAAAGATCTAGAAATGAAGATTTGATTAGGTCAATATGGATAATACCTAAAATTTAAATAGTTAAATATAACGCTAATGTAGGTATATTTAGGACAAAATTTAATTTCACTCCCTTCTTCAGGACCAAGGGCGGATCCAGAGGTGTTTCTCGGGGGGGGGGGGGGTAATCTGGTGTGACTGGTCGCACAACACACAATTTTTTTTTAATTTCGGTAATTTAAAGGCGCATTCTGTACTTGTTTGCCAGAATATAAATACAAATCAAATTTTTAAGTATCAATTTTTAAAACTTTAAATTAAAAATAAATTTTTTTTAGAAAAAAATGTATTTTTTTCAAATCTCGGGGGGGGGGGGGGTAATTATCCCCTTTATCCTCCCTTGTTCAGGATTAATGTTTAAATAAATATTTTCTTTTATTGCTTTCTCTCACCTCTATATATGTGTATATATGGCGCCCCCCTTCTCCCCTGCCTAGTTACGTTAATGTATCTAACTGAATTTAAAATTTTAACACCATTCTTGTTTTTCTTTCTACAGTTCTATTCTATTAATACACAGTATATTTCTCTTTATTTATAATTTTTCGGGATTGGGGAGGTTTTGGGGGGTCTCATATCAACCCCTAACTCCCTTAGGCGATGTAATCAGTAAAAGTATTAAAATAGTAAATATATAGCTACTTCATATTTATGTATTTTATATTTTCAGGATGCCACATATACTTTAGTGATGATAGACCCTGACGCTCCACTTCACAATGAAGGAAAATATTGGCTTCATTGGATTGTCTCAGGAATAAAGGTATTTAAGGAGTTGTTTATATTTAGTCTGATTTTACCAACATTTAAACTAGCAAACTAAAGAGCTTTATTTAAAATGTTTCCCTGGATTCATTCCATTGGTTGTCTTGATTTAAAGAGTTAGACATGTTTATATTTATAAAGGTCACCATTTCCAGTAAATAGATGCAGTTCTAGATCATGAGTGCATTTATCTAATTTTTATTTTTGTTCATTAGGGAAGTAAATTTTCTCAAGGCGACATTTCATCTGGATCTGAACTTATTAGTAAGTATTTTCCATATTCAGTTTAAACTCGATTATATCTCCCGGGCGGCTACAAGGGTGAGGGTGTAAAGGGGGTAATTACCTCCTCGGAGATTTGAGAAAAATATTTTTTTTTTTTTGGGAATAAAATTTTAAAAATACTTAAAAATTTGGTTTGAATATATATTCTGGTAAAAAAATGGTGTACTGTGCGACCAGTCACACCTGATTACCCCCACCTGAGAAACTTCTCTGGATTCGCTCTTGATCTCTCTTTATTTTTATTTGATTATCCTAACTGCAGTTGCAAATTATTACAAAAATTCAATTGTAATATTTTTTTTTATAAAATGCAAGTTCTTCATATTATTATTATAAATAATTAATAGGTTTTTTAATTTTGACAGAATATTTAGCACCAGGCCCGCCACCGCACTCTGGAGCCCATCGTTATATGTTTCTCGCTTTCGAAGAAACGAATAATCCAGTGTCTCTTGACGTACCTTCAGTAAGGCCTCGATTTAATTTAGTAAGTTGGTTGGAAAATCAAAAGGGCAAATTGTGCGGTCCGATTGCGGGCATACAATTCCGATCAAGTTTTTCATAAAAAAATATAATATAGACTAAATTCTAGTGTATATTTATATTTAATAAATAAAATAAAGAATATTATTTGAAATTTATTTTTATTTCCTCTCATATACTCCTCGTGTTTTATTGAAGTTAACAAAAGGGTGAAAATTTTTACAAAAAAACGATACTAGTCAGCTCTAGCCATGATTCTCTCAACCAAGGCTGGATCTAGGGGGGGGGGGGACGTGCCCTGGACGGCATATATCAGGGGCGGCAAAATGGTTGGTTCACAAAAACAAAATTAAATTAGCAGGTGCGGATTTAGGCATTTGTCGCCATTAAGAATTCATTTGACTTTTGAGAAGTTAAAGATGTCATCTTCCCCCGGGGGGCTTAAAATTTTTAAAATCACCCGCTAAATATTACTAATAATAACATCAATAATAATAAAGAAAAAAAAGATATTTTTTTAAATATAAAATATCTTTGATTAATTTTAAATAAAATAATAATAATAAATTAGAATTTATTCTTCCCACTTTAATTTTATTTAATTCAAAAATTCAAGTTAAATTAATTTCATCCCCTTCAGGTAATAAATTCCCTTAAACACTTTGTTTCTATCTTCAGTCACATTACTGTCTAGAAAAAATTCCAAAAAAATATATATTTACTTTTAAAAGAGTGATTATTCAAAAGAAAGATCATCAAAAAATAATTATTCTAAAATATTAAAATATTTTATTATTTTTAAAGTGCAATTCAAGCAGTTAAGGATTTGTTTTATTCAATTTTAATTCATAATCTCTTTCAATAAGTCAATCAACTTTGAAGTTAATTTTTTCAATATTCCGAAGAAAAATTAAACAGTTTATTTTTTGATTTAAGAAGGTCAACGATTTATTAATTAATTAAGGTGAGTATATTACATTTATTTAAAAAATTTAAGAAATGGTTGAGAAAAAAAAGCATAATCAATAAATAAATTCGGCATATTTAATGACGTTTTTAAATATATGGTTATGAAGAAAATATATTCCTATTATTTTAAATAAGTAATTTCCTTTGTTAAGAAAAAAACTGATGTGATTCACACATCAATTTTTCTTTAATAATTACAAGTAGCGTGATGTTTTAGACACCCTGAAGTTTTCGAACACATTTTTTCCTCTCCTTTATTATCAACTTTTTACTTTCTCTTACATCTATATATGTTAATACATAGAAAGAAAGTATTGGATTCATGTCAAAAATTCGATGTCGAGATTTTGATGGATCTTCACGTTTTGAGGTCCCCTGAATCCAAAAAAGTGGTTTTCGCGACATGGTCTGTCTGTGGGTGGGTGTGTGTTCAATTTTAAGCATGAAGAAATTGAGCTAGGAGGTTGAAATTTTATATTTAAGTTAAACACCCCCGGGACCGGAAAAATTAGCTTTTAATCAAAATCGGCCAAAGAGTAGGCCTACTAGTACTTTACTGATGTACTTTTTCAGTTTTTTTCGGTTTTCTCAAAATTCGCTCCCACGATTTTGATTAAAATTCAAAAATCAATTATTTTTTAGAAGCTCTTTAAAATGTATATTCTTATTTTGCCGTTGAAATCTTCTGAAGACCACTTTACTCTTGTGCTTCATAGGTAAATGGGAGGAGAAATGGTTGCCATGGTAACAAAATATAATTATTTTCCCATACTTATAAATTTTACATCTTGAATTCAAATGTACCGTACTGTCGTAAACTAAATATATCTCGACACAAAAAAATCTGGTGGGACAAGCACAGAGAAAGTTATGTGCTGTGCGGCCATAAGAACACATTCCCATATCATAATAATTATTATTATTATCCGGAGAAGTAATAAACAACAACCACCTGTTAGAAGAAAGTCTCGTTACATTCTGGTCACTGTTATTTTTTTGTATTTTTTTTTTTTTTTTTTGTATCAAGGGAAAATAACTTATTTCTGGATACGCCACTGCTTATATTCATCATTTACATATTTTTAAATTTTATAACAATTATTATATTAATTTTATTTTATATATTTACACAAGAACAGTGTAGTCATGCCCTTTCTCAATGTGATTATTTTATTTTATTTATGAAAGAAGTGGAAAATCTTTATATTTTTGAAGTACCAAAGTTTCGATTAAAAATTTTTCAGATTTTTTTTTTTTTAATTAATCAAATAATCACATATATAAAAAACGCCTGGGTGGGCTTTAACAATGTGCAGGCCAAATCTTGGTTTAGCCTAAATGGCCCTTACTCAAGATTTTTATTTTATTCGCAACAAAATTCACAAGTTTGGAATTTGTGATTAATTTTTCCTTCATAATCAGTTTCATTTATTTCTGTGATTTTTTTTTATTTGCCGAATTGAAAGCCCCATATTTTCTCAATTTTTCTTGGGGCAGGGAGCTTTCTGCCCCCCCTCCCTAGTTAAGCCCAATGCCGAAATCTTATGAGGTTCGATCGAGTCCAAAGTGATAAAGATAAATAAATTAACTTAAACTACTTTTCTCCATAAATAAATTAATTTGTAATATTTTACTAAGGAACTCCTCAAGCTCTCTTGATTCCTCCTCTTATTTTCAAATCACTAACTCAAACTAGAGTTAAAAAATCAAATTGTCATCGAAATTATTTCTTTAACAATTTATCATTTTATTTCTTCTTTAGAATATAAAGCAAGAAAATAAAAGATGATTAATTGTAATGTTTCTGCTCCGCCAAGACTCTTCATCAGGCCTGATCATGGCCGCACAAGATTATATTAAAGGCTGAATTTTATTCTTCTTCTCTTTCTCTTTATATTGAAATTTCCGCTCGAAATGGATCCCGCACTCGACGAATGGCATAAAGCGTGTTTTGTATGCGGAATTAAAAAATGTAAACGCGCCACATTGTCTAATATAAGATTTCATACATTTCCACAAAATCCAGAAAAGTAAGTAAAATATTTTTTAATGCGTTTTGTCCTGCTTGAAAAATAGAGAAATATAACCTTAATGTTCGTCTGTCTGTTTGCCAAGTATAATATATATGTGAGATTCCTATAAGAGGAAAAACGGTGGGTTCAGGTTGATGAAGTTGGTCAATCTCGGAATTCTTGACAGTTTTTGAGAGCCCGTCTTATAAGCATGAGAACATTGGAGAATGCCAGGGGCCGAGATAGTACCCCAGGCCCCATGGGGATAAGAGGGGGCCTATATACATTTTGTACTAGAGGTATATATTTAATTTTTCGGGGGGGGGGGGGGCGAACTCATTTTTAAATATCCCCTCTCCATACACAAAAATATTTTTTAAAAACCGTATATAGCTGAGCCCTGAGGGCCCCGGACCTTCTCAAAGCCAAATTTTCTTTAATTTTTAATCTTTATTTAAAATTTTATCAATTATTCCCATTTCAGTCCCTTTTTGTAAAGCAAATCCGAGGAATCGGAAGCGCCATGGATGCCGTCTTACCAGGCGCTAGCTCCATTTCGATTTCTCAGCAGTAAAATAAAAGTTAATTTTTATTTTTTCATTAATGAACATGATTTTGAAATAATTACTAATCCGTCAGAGTTGAAAGATATATTTCTAAATATATACAAAAATTAGAAAACGTTTTATTTGATAAAATTCGAATTCCCGGCTTGCGCGATATGCTACCTTTTGACAGTGCGTCAAGGTACATTGGTACTGGTTCGCCATTGAAAACGTCCAGAAAGGAGGAGGTGGGAGGCACTAAGTATTTTTTTTTTTAATCAAACAAACTCATCTCGCAGAATATTTTTATTAAAATCACGTTTTTACAAAAGTATTTAAATAAAATATAGATATAGGTAATTAAAAATTGAATAATTAAAACTCACAATTATTATTTTATAATTCGTCATAGACTATATATTAAATTTGAACTTTCCTATTTTTTATCATTTATATGGATATAGAGATGAAATATAAATGTCGTAGCATAGTAAAGAAACCTGGTGTGAGTGGCCGGTGACGTCACGACTTGTAACGAGACATACCGGGCGTCCCAGGATCAAACTAGGGGGGGCAGGTAGATCATGGTCGTCCAGATTGTGGCATAGCTATTTTTTATATAGAGGGGTAAAGCCTTCGAATTAAAGGCCTAAAAACCCTCGAGTCCTAACAAAAATAATCATTCCCCGTCGCCAACGTCGTTTCATCACTTTATAAACATTTAATTTTTTTTTGTTGCTTCTAGGGGGGGGCAGCTGCCCCCGCCTCGTGGGTACGCCCATGAGACATACTGATAGAAGGGCAAACAAATTTGAGGCCATCAAATAAAAGTTTCACTTTAAAAAAAATTCCCGTATTTAAAATAATATAAGTAGAGTACTGAGAGTACTGATCACTTTAAATACTGAGTAGCAAAGCTCTGTTTGTGCAAACTAAAAGAATAAGGCAGTGAAAAAAAGGGGTAGAAAAAATTTAATATTATACGCACTTGAATTTGTATTGTAGTTTGTAAAAATTATTCATAATAAATGATTTTTAGATGACTTGATGATATAAAATTTAATTAATAAATATAATTTAAGATTTGAGATGTGTAGTAGAAGAAATGACATTCTTATTTCGGGAAACTCGTGGACGCCTGTTTATTTTTTGTTTCATAATTTTCCCCAATCCAGGACGATTTTTTTTTGTTTGAGAAATTTTTTATAATCCTGCTAATGCTCGACCACAAAAAGGTTTTTATTTATTTATTTATTTTTTTTTTTTGAATGCAAAATTTTTTTTTTTTTTAATTTATTTTTTTATATAAATCAATAATTTAATTAATTATCAATTTTTAGATGCCAACTTTGGGTTTCTAAAATTAATATGCCTAAATTAAAACAACTAACATTAAAGCAATTACGCTCGAGGGTGATTTGTTCAAATCATTTCTCTGACGAGATGTATATAAATAATCGACGACTACGTCTAGGAGCCACCGCATATCCTGATAAAATAGGTAAACAAATTTAGTAAAATATCTTTGTTTACACTGAAATATTTAATTTTATTTATTTTTTTTATTTTAAGATATAATAGATGAAAATAAAACAGAAAAAGAAAGTGAAGAGGATTTTAGATCCACTTACACTGAAAAAACTGTTCAAGATGCATCTATTCAGACAAGTAATTTTGAAACATCAAATTACGAAACACCTCATTATACTACTCTTAGTTAAGAGGAATTAAATTTTATTAAAAAAAAAAAAAGATATTTTATGTGTATATTAAAAAAATTTTAAATTTATCTAAGTCAATTAATATGTAATATACTAGTATAATTAGTCTGTATTCTCTCATTCAACATTGTCCAAAACATCTGCAAAATTTCCTAAACCCGAATAAAACATGCAAAAAAATTTGAAAACAGTTCGAATTTTGTTTCTTATCATCATCATATTTTCATTTAAATAAGTTTTTTTTTTATAATTTAACCCCAGACAGATTCCGTCCGTATTTATTTAATCAATTTTTTAAATAAATTTTATCGTTTATGGCGAGAAGCCACTCATAGAAGCGAGATCTCGAAGAGTCCGATTTTTTGAGTTAAGGTAGATAGAAAAAGAAGAATTATTAATTATTAAATTTTGGCCTTTGACGTCACGGCTTGTAACGTGACATTCTGATAGAAGAGCGAAAAAATTTGAGAGGATCAAATAAAAGTTTCACTTTAAAAATGAAAATTTAAAAATTTTAAAAGAAATTAGATAGATTTAGGTAGGCGTATTTCTTTCTAATACAGTCTTAAGTCTCCTGAATTCATAAAAATATTAAGTTATAAGTTTCAAATATTTATTAAAGATTGACATTTTTAACACTTATGTTATAACACTCTGAGGTCCCTTCAAATCAAATAAATAGGGAGTTAAATAGCCTCAGATGTCGAAAAAGACCCGTGATTTGAATCGAGATCTCAAAAACTATTGAATCTAATTTTTAATGATTTAATTAATTTATTGCTCGGTACATGAAGCGACCTCTGGATATTAGAGGAAAATTGTGTAAATAAAGATGGCGATAAAATAAGAAACAAAATTTGGACGGTTTTTCCTTTCCCTTCAATGAATTATTAATACATGAAATTTCGATTTTCAAAATACTTCTTTGTAGGCTTTTAAAATAAAATCATAAAAATTTAAATCTTAATACTATTTCTTATGCTTCAATGGGCATTTTAGGAAATTCTAGTTGCGCATATTAATTAGACTAAATACTTTTCTGAATTATTGCGCTGTAAAATTGCTTCTGAAAAAATGTAAAACAATAAATGCTAACATATCAAAAAAAAAAAAAAAAAATGCAATGAATGGAATATATAAAATGAATGGGAAATAAATAAATACCTCATTAAATATTATTAATTAAAAAAAAAAAAATTTTATTTATAAACCTGAAAAACAAATGCCTCTATTCCAACGCAGTGGTCGAGGGGTGGGAATTATTTATATTTTTAAAGCTTAAAGTAAAGTCCGATAAAAAATCTATTTAAATCAATGGCAATTGATTTAAATAAATATGCTTATTAATTAAATTTGTTTAAATAATCTCTGTTTTTTAAAATACTTAAGAAATTCATTAATAATTTTTAATTAGTTTTCATTAAAACTAATTAATTTCTTTCATTTATTATTTAAAGTCAGCTGAAGGTATTTGAAGCGGAAAGGAATTTTGATATGATTGTGCAAAAAGTGTTAGTGGAGGTGGGAAAACTGGTACAAGAAATGCCAGCCAGTCTTACTCGGGTAACTCGTGGTCACCAACCACGTACTCACAAGTTGTGAGTGAAAAATAACATTTCATAAATAAAAAATTATATATATCATGTGTTGGCCCATGAAGTAATTATGAAAAACATATAACCAAGTATTTATTAATTTAAATAAGTGAAAAATGTAGGTACCGCCGGGAGTCGCACCACGGATCCGTAGCAGGGCATGTTTGAGCGTAAATCGACGGATCCGTGGTGGACTCCGGCGGTACCTACATTTTCGCTTATTTAAATTAATAAATACTTGGTTATATGTTTTAAAACATTCAGTATAATGATTTTTAAGAATCCCGCAAAATGGTCAATAATTAAAAGAGCTAAGTGGTTGAAATTTTACATTCAAGTTGATTACCCTCCCGGACAGTTAAAATGAGTTATAAACAAAATCGGCCAAATAGAGTACTTTTTCTTTTTTTTTTTCATTTTCTCAAAATTGGCTCAAACGATTTGATTAAAATTTTTCGCGAAAATTGTTTGAATTACACTTTACTGATGTAGTATTTCAGATTTTTCAAATTCATTTTCCGGCTCTTCCTTACAGCCAATTTTAAATCCCTATGGGGATTTGGAAGTTTATTACGATGAATAGCAGGGACATTTTCAGACAAACCCTTAAAATTATTCCTAACTAAGCTTATCATCAAAGCCTAATTTTTTTCAATTTAAATTATTATAAATATAATTACAAGGTCAATCACAATTCCCCCACTCCCAAATTTGCGTCAATGATATGCAAAAAAAACATCATCATTGATTAACAAATCTAGATCAGAACGAGAACAGTGGGTCAGATAGATATATGAATCGGGTTTAGATTAGGGAGATCTACAAAAATAAATATTATACTTGCAAGAATATTCAGGAGAGAATAGCTGAGAGGATCAAGGTAGGTGAATAAATAATTTAAATTTTTTTCCTAATTTCAATATTCATTCGTTAATTAATAAATTAAAAGTGGAATTTTAGATAGAACAAAGTGCGAGTAAAATTCTAAGAAAGAATATTTTTTAAGCAAAAAGAAAAATGCTAATTTGTTTCAAAATATAAATGATTATTGATATCCATAATGCAGTAGCATATCCAGAAGTGAGATCATCGTATATGTAAAAGTAAAGGTGGAAGCATTTTTCATGCTATGAAAGGTCCTGATTCTTACTTTCTCTTATCTATTTATATGTTAATTTATAGAGAGAGAAAGTATTAGATTCATGTCGAAAATTCGATGTCGAGATTTTGATGGATATACTACGTTTTTGAGGTCTCCTGAATCCAACGTCCCTGTAGCGTGAAAATAAGCTTTTAAACAAAATCGGCCAAAAAGTACTAATACTTTTTAAGTTTTTTTTGGATTTTCTCAAAATTCGCTTCAACGATTTAGATCAAAAATCCAATTATTTTTTAGATGTTCTTTAAAATGTATATTCTCATTTTACTCTTGAAATAGTTTGAAGTCCACTACTCTTGTGCTTCATAGGAAAGATAAGAGATATGGATGTAATGGTAACAAAATATAAATATTTTTCTCTATTTCTAAATTTTATATCTTGAATTTTAATATATCGGCTGAAACTAAACATATGTCAAGTCAACTCAAAAATTCTGGTGTGACAAACACAGAGTAAGATCAGTCACACCAGATTTATTTTAGTTTTCTTATCCCCAGCTGATGTTTTAAAGACATACAAAGAACGGAAGGACTGCCTGTCCCAGCTCGGGCAGCTCGTGGTCGCCATCCACGTACCCACAAGACGTGGGCCCCTGAGCGATTTTCAGTTGTTTTTTTTTTCGATTTTCAAATTTATTTTCCGGTTCTTCCTTCCATAGAGCCAATGGGCCCCTATAGGGATTTGCATGTTAATTTCGATTCAAAAGGAGAACATTTTACATTTTAAAAAAATTTTTCCAATTATGAAATTTTGTATTTATTTAGGATTCTCTATTGCACATAGCCTATGGAATGAATCAATTGACTTTTTTACTAATGAAATGTCAAGTTTGGAACTAACAAGTAAGATGCTATTGGAAACTAAATATATATCGACACAAAAAATCTGGTGTGACAAGCACGGTACACAACTTTTTCTTCCCGAAGAGTAATAGCTCCAACACACCGGATTTTTAAATTCAAAAAGCTTATAAATCAAGCTAATTTTGATAATATTTTTCACGACTCAGCAGAGGTAAAATTGCAGATTTCAGTGCCTTATTTTCAAAAATTTTACTATATCACCCAGACCCCGGAAATCGTCTGTTTGGATGTGGTCTCAATAAATTATGGTAACCCTATGTATGGGGATCTGAAAAACATAGCCTATGTATTATTCCTTATTAATATGCTGACGATATCACAAAATTAAAAAAAAAAAAAAAAAAATTTAATGATGTTTTTTTTAATCGTATTTTGATAAAGATATTTCCGGTTTAAAATGAAACATTTCTTCTTTTTTTTATAAGTAAATATATTAATATTTATGCTAAAGATGATTTAGATTATTTTCTCTTCTTTTAGTTACACTCTGATTTAGATTTATCTCGCAACTTCATCGCAAGTTAAACAAATCTCTTTTCTTTTTAAATTTTATATACTCGAATAATTTTGTTTTATTAAAGAGCAGCAAAATGTCAATATTTATTAATTCTAGAGTTCTTCAATTATTTGTCTTTTTACTTTCTTTTACCCTATATTTTTTTTTTATTTCTTGAGCTCAAGCACTCAATATTTTCGAATAAAATTTTTTCTGAATACTATTATATTTATATTAAAACATAAGCAATGAATAAGTCTTTATTGTAGTGTATTTAAATATTTATTATTCTTTCTTCCTTTAATCGGAGCCAGTCGGTATTGGTGTTTGATAGGTGGAAAGTTAGTATAAAGGGAGAAGAAAAAATTTGGAGTGATGGTCGCACCAGATTTTTTGTGTCGATTTTTAGTTTCCGACAGTACGGTACATTTGAATTCAAGATGTAAAATTTATAAACGTGGGAAAATATTTATATTTTGTTACCATTCTCCTATCTTTCCTATGAAGTACAAGAGTAAAGTGGTCTTCATAAGATTTCAACGACAAAATGAGAATATACATTTTAAAGAGCATCTAAAAAATAATTGATTTATGAATTTTAATCAAAATCGTTGGAACGAATTTTGAGAAAATCGAAAAAAAAACTGAAAAAGTACATCAGTAAAGTACTAGTACTTTTTGGCCGATTTTGTTCAAAAGCTTCGTGTCACGTCCCAGGGGAGTATCTTACTAAAATATAAAATTTGACTCTCATAGCTCTTTTAGTTCTTGAGATATTTTGTTCACAGACAGACACACACACATTGGATTCAGGGGACCCTCGAAAACATGTATTTCCATCAAAATCTCGACATCGAATTTTTGACATGAATCCAATACTTTCTCTCTATATAGCCTATTACAAATATACATAGGTAAGAGAAAGTAAAAATCAGCCTCAGTTCAGGCAACTCGTAGTCGGTCACCAACTCACCAAATGAGTATGATATTTTTTCTTATCATGGATAGGAAACAAGCCTGTATTAGTGGTCTATTTGATAATGAGATATAATTTATTTTTATCAAAAATTCTCTTCCGTTTACTAAATAAATGAATATGAGTGAGGAGCTGTGAGTGAGATCCCCCTCTCTGACTACCTGACCTGTCCTTGGTTGCAGATAGTAATAGCAGCAGTTATACCAGCACTTGCCAGTCGTTCGAGATGTCTCCCCCAGCACACACTAAAGCAGCAGAATCTCCATCCAGTGAACAGCAACCGGCAACACAGACACAGACACAATGTCCGATTGACCTGATTCGGCCTGATGTACCCAGCAAATGTACTTGGACTCGGAATAGCAATGGTCCATCACCCCACTCGTTAATTCCATCGTAAGTTTTCTCAAATATTTTTTTTTTCTTTTAAAGAGTTGTGCTCTACAGTCGGCGTAACAAGTGCCTGATATGCTTGTGAGCTTAGGCAACCAAATGCTTTGCAATCGGAAGTGTTGTCTTAGAAGAAGCTTTCCCCTCCATTTGAATTAAAACAAGATAAATGTTTTTTTCTTTGTTGAATATTTCAAAAACTATTCAGTTTTCGCAAAAATGTCAAAGAATATAAACTTTTTACAATTAATCATAATATGACAAAAAAAAAAAAACTGAAAATTTCAAAATTTTTGAAAAAACTTTTTAGGTAAAGTACTACTTCCAGGTGAAGTATTTACTCCAAAAGTTGATAGAAATCTACAATTTTAGTACAAGGAGTATATACCAAATTTCATCGATATGGCTGCTCTGGTTTTTAAGCAATCGTATTCACATACACACATAGACACACACACACACACACACACAGACATAATTCCAAAAGAATATACGAGAAAGTTTTGGGGAAGTCATTCCCGATTGATTATTTTGGATGCCGTTTGGAGACAAATTTATTATTACATTAAAAGTCATCTATTTTGAATAAAGTTAATTTTTCATCTATGTAGGTCTTATAATATTTTTATGATTAGTTAATTTGTCAAACTATTTGCTTTAACCATCTAGCAACCATTCATTTAAAGTTTATTTTTCTAAATTAATTAATTGGTAGCTAATATAGCGCACGAGGCGAGAGCTCTACCTCTGTGCAAAGTCAAGAGGTGGATTGGATTATTAGGCAAATAATTTAAAATTAAGATATGATCGAAATTTTATTATGTAATGGATAATTCTAAAGTTATGATTAAAAAATTATGAGTTGCAATCTTATTAAATTTCTAAAAATTAAATGTTTATTTAGATCTCAACTTCCGCTTTCTTTTACTTTTTCAAATGCATAGACGACGACTAAAATAGCCTGCCTACATACAGTATGAGGAATGCTTTAAGCGGAGAATGAAAAAAGTATAAAGGAGCCAGGCATCCATCACCTGGTGCCAAGACAATAAAATCCTTGCTTTATTCCTCTCCACGCCAAAAAATTAATTAATTCTATTAAAGAACACTAAGAAGATTAAAAAAAAAAAAAACAATTTTAACAAGCAACTCATTAACAGGTCTATTCTCTAAAAACAGGCGTTAAAATTTAAAATAAACAAATGGGTGTTAAAAAGTAATGTAAAAATCTGGTGTGACTGTCGCACAGCACACAACTTTCTCTTACCTTCGGTAATCGAAAGTTGTGTACTGTGCTTGTCACACCAGATTTTTTGTGTCGACATGTATTTAGTTCCCGGCAGTAGGGAATATTTGAATTCAGATGTAAAATTTATAAGTATGGGAAAATATTTATATTTTGTTACCATGGCAACCATTTCTCCTCTTTCCTATGAAGCACAAGAGTAAAGTGTGCTTTAAACAATTTTGAGGGCAAAACGAGAATATACATTTGAAAGAGCATCTAAAAAATAATTGATTTTTGAATTTTAATCAAAATCGTTAGAGCGAATTTTGAGAAAATCGAAAAAAACTGAAAAAGTACATCAGTAAAGTACTAGTACTCTTTGGCCGATTTTGATTAAAAGCTTATTTTTCCGGTCCCGGGGGGTGTTTAACTTATATATAAAATTTCAGCCTCATAGCTCAATTCCTTCATGCTTAAAAGTGAACACAGACACACACACCCACCCACCCACCCACCCACCCACCCACAGACAGACCATGTCGCGAAAACCACTTTTTGGATTCAGGGGACCTCAAAACGTGAAGATCCATCAAAATCTCGACATCGAATTTTTGACATGAAACCAATACTTTCTCTCTATATATATATTACATATATACATAGGTAAGAGAAAGTAAAAACAATCAGCGTTAAAAAAATGCTATTCAAAATCACTTCCTTGCCTCAAATAGGTATTCTGTAAACAAAAATTTAAAGCCAAAGTGTTAACATTTAGTGTTAAAAATTAATGTCATGTCCAGGGGTGCCTTTAATATTTTAACGCCGTATTTAATAAATAAAAATGGCGTCCTTAACCTAAAAAGTAAGGATTTTGATAGCTTGGAAATAAAATCAACATATTAACGTCGCTGTTAAAACTTTGTTTTGAATAGCATTTTTTTAACGCTGATTGTTTTTGCAATACTTTTTAACACCCATTTGTTTATTTTAAATTTTAACGCCTGTTTTTAGATAATATGACTGCAAGTGTTTTATCTTAAGAGAAGATGAGAAGCCAAAGTGTTTATGTCCACTTTTTTTTTTTACTTTGTATATGAAATATATAGAGAGAGAAAGTATTGCAATCATGTCAAAAATTCGATGTCGAGATTTTGATGAATATACATGTTTTGAGATCCCCCGAGTCCAAAAAAAGTGGGTCCCGCAAATTGGTCTGTTCTGTGTGTAACGATTTTTAGCATGAAAGAATTGAGCTACCTGATTGAAATTTTATATTTAAGTTAGGTACCCTCCCGGACACTCAAAATATGCTTTTGAACAAATCGGTCAAAAAGAACTTTACTGATTTTTTGATTACTCTAACTGGCCGAGAGCTAGAAGAATTGATATTGTCAATATTTGCAAACTTTTAAGTCAAGGGTTCGGTTCGCTGTTATAAGATTAACAAAGACGTGAATTAGATATAAGCTCTGGTGATGCATACAATATAACCAGGAGGAAAAATAAAACAAATTTACATTTTTTTTCAAGACTAAAAATTGCACGTCCGATTAGAGCCGCAAAATTCTAAGATGACTTTTGAGTGAGTCCTGGAAAAATTTACGAAAAAACTCCAGACTTTTAAATACTCTTCTGGTTCAAGGCGATTGGGATGTAACTCTGAGCCTGGAATAAACCAGTACGCCGCAATTATTCCTTCCCCTCTCTCTTCTATTTAAATTAATCCAAGGTTGACCAAGCTGCAAGGCAGTTTTCTTCCTACGAATATGCCTAATTTGTGTCGAATAATAATATACTCTCTTCAAAATATCCACATTTAAATAAACAAACACTTCTTTAACTTTCAATGGCAAAATGAGAATATACATTTTAAAGAGAATCTAAAAAATAATTGATTTTTGAATTAAAAAAAAAAAAATCGTTGGAGCAAATTTTGAGAAAATCGAAAAAAACTGAAAAAGTACATCAGTAAAGTACTAGTACTTTTTGGCCGATTTTGTTTTCACGCTCCAAGGGGGTGTAAAACTTAAATATAAAATTTCAACCACCTAGCTCAATTCCTTCATGCTTTAAATTGAACACACACACACCCACAGACAGACCATGTCGCGAAAACCACTTTTTTAGATTCAGTGGATCTCACTCAAAACGTGTATTTACAAAAACAAGTCTAGAGGCGAGGGTTCGGATCCCAGGCAGTCCGATGAATTTATTTAAATCATTTGGATACCAAATGGTATAAATAAATATGCTAGACCCCGACATATATCGTATTTAAAAATAATAAGTAGATAGGCTATAGTTGAAGATTATATGCCCAAGATGCCAAAAAGACAAAAAAAATCTCTACTGACCAACGTAAAAATATTACAAAAATATTTTTCAAACAGGCATTTAGTTGACATAATTGACAAATATAAAAAAAAAATAAACGTTTTTCAGAGCAGAAATTTTATTTTATCTGATAATTAATCAATTTCTGCATTGAGTTTTAAAAACAGATTGTTATATGGTGGCTTCGTCAATTTATAAAGTTTTTTTATTAAAACTTCTATTTCCAAGATATTGGAAAAATTAAAAGTTAATTAGAGAATTATAATTTATTCAAAAAGATTATAATCAATATGCAAATTTTCTATTTCTAAACAGATGAGTATAAATATATTTTTGATCAGTTCGGAAAAGTCAAGAATGAATAAATAATTCTTAAATGAGCACGTATGATGAGATGTTAGTTGACATATTTAAAAATTACAACGTCCTTGATTAGTTAATAATTTCAAGTTCACACCTTGCTTGCTTCGTCATTTCATGATTATAAAATATCGTTATCTTTCCACTTGTATGAATTAATAAATTTCATAATTAATGCAAACAGCAGCATTCTTTTATCTTCTATCTCTTTCGTATTTATTTAATTCATTAATTAATTAAGATTTGTTTCCACTACTTCAACTACATTTCATATTATTCATTTAGTATAATCAAGGATCCCTGAGACAACAGGAATTTTAAAATATTTGGAGTTTTATTCCGTAATTGAATCTTTAATTTCCAGCAAATTTGCTATTTTTCTGCAAAGAATAAATAAGCCTCAAACAGCTCTATTCTCTAAGCAAAAAAATTGATCTGTAAACAGCGTTAATCCATTTTAACACCTCCTTGCCTCAAACTTCTATTCTCTAAGCAAAAATTTCAACGCCAAGGCGTTAACATTTAGTCAATAGTGTTAAAAATTAATGTCATGTCCAGGGGTGTCATTAATATTTTAACGCCGTATTTAATAAATAAAAATGGCGTCTTTAACTTCAATAGTAAGGTTATGATTTTGATAGCTTTGAGATAAAAGCAACAAGTTAACGTCATTGTTAAAACTTGATTTAAAGAATAGCATTTTTTTAACGCTGATATTACATTCAATTTATTAAATTAAATTTTAACGGAAGATTAGCTTCACGTGCCAGGGCTCCTGGGTTCGCTTCCCGTCCTAATTGAATTAGCTACTAATCATTTGAAATAATTAGGGATGTGGATTAAATGGCCTTAGATACCGATAAATATCTTAAAAAAAAAAAAAAAAAAAAACAAATAAACTACAAAAAGTTCAACAAAAGTATGTTTTTATAATGGAAAAAGGATGGAAGCATCATCCGCAGAAAAAGAGCAGGCTGGTGATATTTATATTTGTAGCTGACGTTTCGAGCACTTGTCAGTGCGACAAGATAAGTGCTATCTCCAGGGCAAACAAAATTGTCAAATTACTACTTGGTACCTTGACATCTGCACGTAATTAGATAATTTTGTTTGTTCTGAAGATGAATGCGACAAGCGCTCGAAACGTTAGCTATAAAATATAAGTTTATTTTTCTCTGTTGCTCTTTTTCGTTTTTTTTTTTTTTTTTTTTTGAAAGGAAAAGGAAAAAAGATTATATAATTTAATTAATTTTTTTTTTTTTTTTAGGAGAGACCAGTCGAAAATCCTTCCTAATATTCTTCATTCAATAGGCCAATGTCCTCTGGTTCGTCTCAATAAAATCCCCCAAGATCATGGAATCAAATGCGAAATGCGTATGTAGAGATTTATTTATTTATTTTAATTATATTATGTAAATATATAATTATAATAATCTTTTTTAGAAATGTATATATACATACTATAAGATTAGATTAGAAATAAAAAAAAAACAAATCAATATTATCTTCTAGATTAGAGAAAGATTTCATAAAAAAATTGCATATTTGGTAATAATGATAACGGTGTATAATTTATCATTAAATAATAGCTTTTTGTGATTTTTTTTAAATTTAAAAAGTTTCTTTTTAGTGTAGACCAGTAAATTATCACTGAATAAAAGCATTTAAAAACCAATTAGTTTCTTTCTTTGCCTTTCTTACGGTGTCTCGGGGTGCTAATTTTGAGAGATTCCAGCGGCCACAATTTTGAAGCTATTGACCTCAAATTTTTTTAAATTAAAGCTATTTAAAATATCTACAACGTATAGAAGCCCTTTTTTTTATTTTCGAAAAAATAAAAATTTTGTTTTAGATTAATCGCATTAAAGAAAAGATATTTTTAAAAATTCGCTCTATATCTTATAGATAATTAAATTAGTAATCATTGTGTTAAAAAATAATTTTTTATCCTTAATTAATTAGCTTCTTTCAAATGAAATGGAAGAAATCCCTTGATGATTTTATCTAAGTAAGCCATTTGGATACCAAATGGCTTGAATAAGAATGTCTGGACCCCCAATATGTATATTAATTAATAATGGTTATCGTTAAAATAATATAAGCCTCCTGAATAATCGATAAATAATACGTAAGATAAATTTGCTTAATTAATTTTTGTCTTTTTTAGTTGCAAAATGCGAATTCTTAAACCCTGGTGGGAGTGTCAAAGACAGAATTGCATTCCGTATGGTGGAGGATGCCGAACGTCAAGGATTACTTAAACCGGGCTATACTCTGATTGAACCCACATCCGGGAATACAGGTACCATTGTGTGTGCTTTTTTTTTAAAGAAAATTTATAATACAAATTCTTCTATTTGTTTTTAGGAATTGGTCTCGCAATGGCTGCAGCTGTCCGTGGCTACAGATGTATTATCGTAATGCCCGAGAAAATGTCTGATGAGAAAGTCAATGTTCTGAAAGCTTTGGGCGCTGAAATTATTCGAACGCCTACTGAAGCACCTTTTGATTCGTACGAAGGACATATTCATACAGCACAAAGACTAAACAAGGAGATACCTAACAGCCTCATCTTAGATCAGGTCTATATTTGCTTTCTTAAATGAATTAAGCTTTCACGATTGTTGTTATTTGTAATAAAAGACATTTTTGGAATTAATCTGTTTAATTTAGTTAGTAATTAATAATACAAATTAACTACAAACAACGTTCTGGGTTTTAAAGTGAATACATCAGCTCATGATTGGAACATTGTTTGTAGTTAATTTGGGTTATTAATTACTAACTAAAATAAACCAGGAATGATGTCTAAAATGTCTGTTATTACTAATAAACTAAGAAGCTAACAGCAATTCCTATATTTCCATTTATTGAGAGCTTTCTCTCAACTCTGCTCAGAGGAGTGAAAGGAATATCGGAAGTGAAAAGTGTCTAATAAAAAAATATGTAAATGATGCGGCAAATTTCAGAATATGATTTTGAGAACAATTGGGAATTATTGTGTTTTCAATTTATGTCGCAAAATTATTAATTAATTAATAAACTTTTTCTTTTATAGTATCGAAATGCTAGCAACCCTTTGGCACATTATGACGGAACCGCGGAGGAAATATTCCGTCAATGTGAAGGACGCTTGGATATGGTTGTGTGCACTGCAGGCACTGGAGGCACCATCTCGGGAATTGGCAGAAAATTAAAAGAATTAAATCCGAATATTAAAGTTGTAGGCGTAGACCCCCAAGGATCGATTCTTGCCCGGCCTGAAGAACTTAACAAAACTGATGTCTCTTTTTACGAAGTGGAGGGAATTGGATACGATTTCATACCAACAGTTTTAGGTAGATAAATAAAATTAGGCACAAAACGCATTCTGTATTGTGTTAATCTACAATTTTCTAAGAAATTTAAGTTTTTTTTTTTAATCCTTTTTAGATCATTCTGTGGTGGATGATTGGATTAAGTCTAGTGATAAAGATTCATTGATTATGTCACGACGATTAATTAAAGAAGAAGGATTACTTTGTGGTGAGTTGAAAAACTGTTGTCTTTGACTTTCTTTTTTTTTTCGGTTCGGATGTTACCTTATATTCTCAAAAGAAATTCAAATTAATTTCATTATTGTGTGATTAATGGAAATTACATTTGTAAAAGTTTTCACTGAAGATAGTAAAATGCCTTTCTAATTCCAGGAGGTAGCAGTGGTTCTGTTATGGTAGCTGCTTTAAAGGTCGCAGCTTCACTTGAAGAAGGTCAACGATGCGTCGTCCTTTTGCCTGACGGTGTTCGTAATTATATGACAAAATTAGTGAGCGACGAATGGATGGAGGCCAGAGGATTTGTAGAGAAAGAACTAGGCACACAACATTGGTATATATTTTTTTTTCATTCCCTAACTGATCTTATAACCTTGTATGCAGTTAGAGTAAAAGATGCTTGAAGATATTATATTGCCCTTATTCACTATATAAAGACACAGATATAAATAATTTTTTTTACAGGTGGTGGAATTCTCCGGTGTCAACTTTTAAGATAACATCTCCAGTTACAGCAACATCTTCTACAACTTGTGAAGAAACTCTTGAAATTATGAAAAAAAATAATTTAAATCAGATTCCAATCGTTGATTCATCCGGGTAAGAATCATTGTATTTTT